>ML796585.1:0-19950 GCA_009831015.1 Picea engelmannii
AACCCAAAATGTACCCAAACATGATGAAAGAACATTTGTGCCATTTGTTCAGCTGTAACCTGCTTCTTACAAGGAATCAAAATACACATTTTGCTGAAACGGTCAACCACAACATAAATATAATCATGATTCTTCTTAGACATAGGTAGACCTCCTACAAAGTCCATGTAAATGCTTTCCCAAGGACGAGAAGGAACCAAAAGTGGAGTATACAAACCCAACTTTCTATTTCTAGGCTTGCTTGTAGCACATAAATAACATCCTCTTACATAACTCAAAACACTTTTATTCATTTTAGGCCAATATAAATACCTTTGCAAATTAGCCACTGTCTTGCCTACACCAAAGTGGCCAGCATTAAGAGAAGAATGAGCTTCCCTTATGATGTTGACTCTTTCACCCCGTGGAATACATATCTTGCCAATATTATACAAAATCGTATCATGCACATGGTAATCCAATTCCTCCACTTGGTTAGAATGACACAAAGTTGCATAAACCTCTTTAAAATAATCATTTAAAGCATATTGTTCAACATAGCTCTCATGCATGGTAGAATTATGCATAAGAATAACTGAAGCACTAACAATAGGCCTATAAATCATATCAACAACTTTGTTATAAATTCCTTTCTTATACCTTATAACCAAGTGGAATTGTTGTAGAAAACCCATCCATTTGAAGTGCCTTTCTTGCTGTAGCTTTGTTTGTGATTGTAAGTATTACAATGGTTGGTGATCCATGTGAATGATAGTTTCTTTTCCCAACAAATAATGTTTCCATTTTTTCACACTTTGCACCAATGCATACAATTCCTTATCATAAGTAGGATAGTTAATCACAACACCATTAAAAGTTTTAGAATGAAAACAAATGAGCTTACCATGTTGTAACAAGACTGCTCCCATTGCATAATTGCTTGCATATGTTTGGATCTCAAATGGTTATCTCAAATTAGGAAGTGCAAGAATTGGAGCTGAACTAATCTTCTCCTTCAATGCATCAAATTCTTTTTGTTTCTTGCCTCCCCATTGGAAAACTTGCTTGATGCTTGTCACTGCATATAATGGAGCTGCAATTGAAGAGAAGTTAGCAATAAAATTTCTCCAATATTGGGATACTCACAAAAATATTCTTACCTCTATCACATTGTTGGGCTTGGGCCAATCCAAAATGACTATGACCTTGGAAGGATCAATTTTCAGTTCTCCTCCTCCAACAATATGTCCCAAGTAAACAAGTGAGGTCTTTCCAAACTCACATTTAGACATCTTCAAAAACAATTTTTCTTTCTTTAAGACATCCAAAACTTGCTTTACATGTGTAACATGCTCTTCGTGAGATTTGATAAATATCAAAATGTCATCCAAGTAGACAATCACACAATCATCAAGAAAAGGCCTTAAAACATCATTCGTGACTCATGAATGTATCAGGAGAATTACAAAATCCAAATGACATTACCATCCACTCAAACAAACCTTGCTTTGTTTTGAAAATTGTCTTCCAAGTGTCTCCTTCAACAATCCTAATTTGATGATATCCACTTCTCAAATCCAATGTAGTAAAATACTTAACATCTTTCAATTGATCAAGAAAATCATCAATTCTAGGAAGAGGATAATGATTATTTACCATAATCTTGTTCAAGGCCCTAGAATCTACACACATGCGCCATGTACCATATTTCTTTGGCACTAAAAAAATTGGTGATCCAAATTGCGATGTGCTTGGCATGATGACCCCCTTTTCAAACAACTCTTGGATTTTTTTTTTTTTTTTTAATTTCAGCATTCTCCATGACCGACATCCTGTACATACCAATGTTTGGAAGAAGACAATCTTGCTGAAATTGTATCTCATGTTGGATAGCCCTTTTTGGAGGCAATCCTTTTGGTTCTTGAAACATCTCATCATATTGGTTAACAACCTCATATAAATCAGATTTCAAGTTTTAATCACAACCTTGGAATATTTTTTTTCAACATTGTCTTTGGGTTTGATCCTCAAGAGGACAAAATTCTTACTAGTATTAACTAATCTCTTCATTTGTCCATCATTTACAAGTGACAAATTCAACTTCTTTGTATGTGCTCTAACAATGTACTCAACTCCATTTTTAAACAAATGATACTTGTTATCATGATGATTAAATATGGCTCTCCTATCATATACGTATGGGCTTCCCAACACAATACCACAAATATCCAAAGGAATAACATCAAGCTCTACCTCATCTATAAAATTTGCAGTGATGGAAAATCTAAGTTTACACCTTCTTGTCACATGCAATTTGGCATTGTCACATATACATCCTAGAGGGTATGGTTTAGGATGTGGAGTAGTTTCCAATTTTAGTTTCTTGACAATGTCTTCAGATATGAGGTTTGCTTGAGATCCAATATGAAAAAGAGTATATATCTTGGTATGCTTTGAAATAACCCTTATGTGGAAAAGCTATATTCTTTCTTTTTCATGTTGAGTTACATTTAGGCTACTACTACTTGAAGAACTAGTACTTGCAATAGAATCCTTACCTTGAAAACCCATGGATGTAATCTTTGTTTCATCACCCGAATCAAAACCTAAATCATGTTGTGTAGTTGCAGTAGTCTTTGGTTTCCCCTTATGGCTGAAATTTCTAGGTCTCATTTCAGTATGAAGTTTCCAACAATGGTCTTCATCATGGCCATCCTTTGAACAATGTTTACATGAGAGTTTCTCTCCCACTTTATTTACTAAAGCATTCTTTCTTCCATTTCCCTTGAACTTCTTCTTTCCTTTGTCTCCATGAACGAAAGGATTCTTGCTTCCCTCTTGAGGTTCATTCCTCCCTCTTGCTTCCAAATGAGTTTCCTATACAAACTTCATATAGACTTGTAGGTTTATACATAAGTATTGTGTGCCTCAAGTAGCTATGCAATCCTCCAATATATTTGAGTAAAGTTTCTTGAGAAGATAAATCTATACCCAAAATCAAAGCTCTACTTCTAAATTATTGAGTGTAGCTTTGAAAACTTTGCCCATTAGATTGTCTAAATTTTTTCCAATCCATATTAGATTTCTGCATGTGTTCTAATGGATACAATTGTCTTTTAAGTGAAACAATAAAATAATTCCAAGAGGATAAAAATTTACCATGTTTCTTCACGTCCTCTTGAGTTTTGGCTTCCCACCAAATGAGTGCTGCACTTTCCAATCTTAGAGAAGCAAGATGAATCTTAGTTTCATCATCTTTTATCTTTTGTATCCTACAATACACTTTAATTTGACAAATCCAGTTATCCAATTTCTTATAATTTACCTCCTTTGTACATAAGCAATTCAAGCTTAATATCAAGCTTAAGCAAAGGAGTTTGTAGAGGATTTTTACCATGTTATTTTGGAGAATTTGGAGGTGGTTGTGAAATGGTAGAAGAGGTGGAATATGAAGGTGAAGGAGGTGGAGTATTACCATTCCCTCCATTTCCCTTTGGAGTTTTATCACCACTATATCCATTACCCTTTGGAGGGTTTGATATTTCACCTTGCAATCTTTCATTTCTTTCTTCAAATAAAACTTTCACCATCTTTGTCATATCATAGAAATATTTTCTGAAAGTTTCATCCTCTGAAGTAAGAGTTTCATGACTCTCCTCATGAGCCATACTTGGTGAATATATCCTTGAATCTTGAGGTGATGGTGTATTTATCCTTCTTGACAGTTGAGAACTTGGCTCTACAAGTTGACCTTCTCCTCTTGTGAGCTTCAACATTTTAAGCATTAGAAAACAAACACTTGCAAACAATCAAACCTTCAAAAACCTATGCTCTAATACCAACTTAATCTGAAAATGAAAGGTTTGAGTCTCTTTAATATTGCAAGTGAAATTTATATGTGCTTGGGTAATAGGATCAAGTAACAAACACATAAAGATTAATGAGTTTTTACTTAATAATGAGTAGCATAAATAGTCATAAACAAACATCAAAATAAACACATTAACACAACAAAATGATAAAGGAGTTCACCCCTCTCTTGGGATACATCTCTTGGTCCAACTTCCAATGGATCATTTTCATTAATGCTCAAAGTGTCAAAATTAGTGATTTACAATGCTTAAAATGAGAAATGGATGGATTTGATGACTCCAGAACGTCCAAAAAACCCTAGTTGGGCTCTTCCTGCACTTGGTTTGGCCAAAAACTGAGTTGGAATCACTCCCTGGATTGTTTTTTTAATTCGTTGTTGTCTTTGCTTCTCCAAAACACACCTAGAATGACTGAACCTGGCTTCTGGGCATTTCTCGTGCCTAAACCTAGCACTCACGTGCATCCCACACATTCATGCATTCTTTCAAACATTTAGTGCGATTAGCGGCCCCAAGGGCGGAGGTCATGGTTGCGTGGCCCCCATGTGGTTGGGCATCGACCTGGATTTATGATCCTAGCCTCGCAAATCCATCCACTTCCCACCTTTCATGGTCACATGTGGCGTAAGGTATTGTAATAGGGATAATCGTTGAACGAACATGCCCCAAGTATCATGGTTAGATATTATGGTAAAGGGTCGATCCAAGGGCTAGGGCTTAGCCCCAACCTTTTTCGCATCCACATAAGTTTTTGGGTGACTTTATATACAAGTTTTAAACCATAGGGGTAAGAACCACCATGCGGGCAGGCTGGTATCCTGACCCTTTCCAAGAAGCTTTCCACCTGTCCCCAGAGGTTGCGAGTTCGACCCCCACAGACTCCAACCCAATATTTCATACAATGGAGGGGGTGCCACGTGGAAACCCATGTCTGGGCCACTTGGCACCATAACATTGGCCCATATACACACCACGTGTTGCAGCATGGTTGGTCCATCACATGTGCCACTCACCTACCACATCGACCTCTTCCACGTCATCACTTACCACATCACCGTCTACCACGTGTTAGTACAGATACCTTCCACATGTCCAGTATGACCTTTTGACATCAGCAGTACAAACCTACCACGTCAATAGTATGACCCTACCACGTCAGCACTATACGAATTATACGGTCAAAAATTTCTTTCCTATTTGGCTAAGCGGACAAAACATGATATCTCCCTCATACGACACCCATTTGAACCCATTAAAGTTTCTTTGGGATCGTGAAGATGAGGCCTACGATGTTTCTATTTTGAAGCAATTCCGAGAATTTTGATTTTTGATCATATTTTGATCCCCTGGATTAGATATGCCATCAAAATTGAGCAAAATTTGAAACAAAAGACACGACAATTTGGGTCTGGTTACCCCTCATAGCAGAAGTAGGGCAAGGGAAACCCCAACCTGCATAATAAAGCACAAAGAAAAGATGGGAAACCTCAGGACAACCATTCCAATCCATAATTAAATAAGGACAATGGGATCAAGATGAAGAAAGATACCATGAAGTGGTGCAAATTCTATAAGAACCCCTGGCATACCACTACTGATTGCCGCTCAAAGAAGTCATTGGTGGCTGAGGTAAAATCCCATGAATTAGATGCGGGTTCTGACTATGAGTCAGAACTAGAAAAGGGGATATGGATCATTGACGTATAACCCACTTCCATTGTTGCTACCACTAATATCCAACCCAGTGAACTTGATGAGCCCGAGGAAGGCGAGTGCCTCTTTCATTCAAAGATGTGGGTGAAAGGCACTCCGCTACACTTCATCATTGATAACAATAGCCAGAAGAACCTCATCTCACCAGAGGTCATCAAGTGGCTATCCCTGCCAACAACACTACACCCACATCCATACACCATCGGATGGCTCTGTTAAGGAATTGATCTTCATGTCAACCAATAGTGCCTCCTATCGTATGACATCAAGACATTCAAAGATGAGGTATTGTGTGATGTTTCTCCCCTTGAATTTTGTGATGTTATTTTGGGCCAAACCTATTTATGGAAATTCCATGTTGTATATGAGTCTAGGCCTCACAATTTTATTATTAATTTGAATAGGAAATTGTATAGGATACCCGAGGGAGTCCCACCTAGTGCTATTTCCTTGATCTCTGCCAAGCAATGAAGGAAGGTCATTTCTTAGATCGAGAAGTTTTTATTCTTCATGATTCACTCTTAGAGTGAGAGAAAGGTTGCAACCACATCCATGGCCTCCATGATTGACCTCTCCAAGCAACATAAGCACGTGGATAAGGTCGTGGAAGAATATAAAGACATCTCCTCATCACCTACTGGGGTACCTCTACACTGTCAGGTCAAGCATCCCATCAACCTGACCCTTGGCGCACCACTACCAAATGGGATAGTATATCACCACTCTCTGCTAGAAAATGAGGAGATCAAGTGTTATATCCAAGAAATTCTCAATAAGGGGAACATCCGACCCAACACATCACCTTATGGAAGCCCAATCGTGCTGGTGTAGAAGAAAGACGAGACTTGGCGACTCTACATTATTTACCATTCCCTAAATAAAATCACAGTGATCTTATTAATCAACTCAAGGGGGACAAATACTTTAGTAATATTGATATGAATTTTGGCTACCATTAGGTCCCAATAGAACAAACAAATGTATGGAAAACTGCCTTCAAGTCAAACAAAGGTCTTTTTGAATGGCTGGTCATGCCCTTTGGTTTGAAAAATTCTCCAACAAATTTGGTTAGGATGATGGATGATATCTTGTGGCCTTTCACTAATTATTTTGTGGTGGTTTATCTGGATGAAATCCTTGTCTACAACAAGACTTGGGCATAACACTTGCAACATATTCAATAGGTTCTACACATTCTGCGACAACACAAACTATATGCCAACTTGGAAAAATGCTCCTTCGACATGGACATGGTACGATACCTAGGCTACATTGTTGATGCGCATGGTGTGCATGATGTTTATCTAGCCAAGATACAAGCCATCCGTGATTGGCCATCCCCATCCACGCTCACTGAGCTTCAGAGCTTCTTAGGCCTTGTCTATTTATATCACAGGTTCATGTTGGGATTCTCCCATATTGCATGGGCCCTCAACAAAATAACCAGGGGGTGGTGGTAAAGAAAAATTTGTGTGGGTCCTGTCCCAAAAGAAAGCGTTTGATGACCTGAAGCATCTCTTGTGCTCTGCTCTAGTGATTTCATTACCTAACCTGCAACAACCCTTTAATATTGAGACAGATGCTTCAGACTATGTTGTGGGCACAACCATCACTCAGTACGACCAGCCCATGTCCTATCATAGTGAGACACTGTCAAATGTCGTCCGTAAGTAGCCTACTTATGAAAAATAAACGTAACCCATTGTGTAAGCCTATCGCTAGTGGAGGAATTAAATTCTCGGGAAGGATACAATCATCCACACCAATCATAAGCCGTTGTAGTTCATAGAGACACAAGGAAGATTGTAGAATGACCGCCATCATAAGTGGTCTAGATATTTGCAATAGTTCCACCTCAACATCAAGTATAAAACATGAAGCACCAACCAATATTCATATTTCCTCAGCCGACCTCCAGGTGTGACACTCACCACAATGCTCGATTATTACAAACATGGGACCTCCGGATGGCCCCACCTCTATGAGATAGGTCATGACTTCGTAAACACCTACCAGATGTTGGGCACAAACATAATTGTCACTAATTTCCATCTTCAAGATGACCTGCTATGCTATATGGTACATCTCTGAATTCCATCAAGTGAGCGAGAAAATATTATTTGGGAATCCCACTACAGTCTAGTGGCATGACACTCTGGTGTGGAAAAGACAGTGGTAGTGCTGCAATGACATTTCTACTGGACGAAAATTCGACATGATGTCAACAAGTATATCCATTCTTGCACTACATGCGCTATTTCCAAACCAACCATTAAGAAAAAAAGCATGTACACTTCTCTGCCTACTCCTGACATGCCCTAGGAATCCATATCAATGGACTACATGTCAGGCCTTCCATCCATCAAGTGGGGAAATGATTGTGTTTTTGTCATTGTTGATTGCTTTTCCAAGATGGTGATTCTAGCCGCCTGCAAGACACGCATCATAATGGAGGCCATTACCAAGATATTATTTGAATGAGTGTGGGTACACTTTGGGATCCCATAAACTATTATCTCATATTGGGAAAACCAATTCCTCAACACATTTTGGTTGAGCCTCTCGTCACTGCTAGACACCAAGCTCACCAAGTCCATTGCCTTCCACCCCTAGACGGATGGCCAAACTGAGGTCGTCAAACAGATGATCATGCACATCCTACACATGTACAATTCTAAACACCCCCACACCTAAGATGAGAGTCTTCCCTATATTCAACATAGCTACAACATAGCCATACATATCTCAACCAACCATGTCCCCTTTCCAGTGGGGTTGGGATTTCAACCATTGGGTCCCATGGATGTTGCACTACCCCTTGTGACCACCCAAACATACTCGTCGCATGCGCCAACTAGATCTGACAAAGCCACCTAGTTCATTGAGAGGATCCACTGCATCCACCAATAGGTTCATGATATTTTACATAAGTCCAATTCCGAGTACAAGCAACACCATGATCAACACCGGGTGCCACACCAGTTTTAGGTGGGAGACAAAGTTTGGTTGCACTTTCAGAAATAACACCTTATAGGGCCTCATAATAAGTTTCATCCACTCCATTATAGAGCCTACACCATTAGCAAGACTATGGGTGACAATTCATTTGATCTCAACCTTCCCCCCTTCCTCATCTTGCACCCAATGTTCAATGTGGACCTCCTTCGACCTTATTTTCTACCATTATTGGACACCTCAGAGATAGTAGAACATTGAAACCAATGGAGCTCAAACCTGACTACATGGAATAGTCTTCCACTTATCAGATCATGGAGACGCAGGTCAAGGGAACTGACCAAAAAAGGATCCAACTTTATCAGGTTGTCAAAGCAGGGCAACTCCTACACCAAGGCAAGTGGCTCACCTAGGGCCAAATTCAACAAAAAATTCCTCATATGACGAGGTAAATCAATGAAATGGATACCATTGCTTCCTAAGGGGGAATTATTGATCCAAAAGGATCTTAGTGGCCACCCAACATTTCCAACTGGCTCAAAATAGTTTTTTGACAACTTACTATTTTTAGCAGTTTTTCGGTTCTTGAACTTCCGGGGCCTTTTTGAGGGACTAAACGACGATTTTTCACGATAAATAACCTCAAATAGAACCAAATTCTCTGATTGATCCTCGTAAATTAAGCTCCTCTTCAATACCTTTCCAACGATCTATCTTGGGCCCTAAACATATTTCGTATGCAAAAATTACGACCCCGGGAAGTTGGTGTACTAACTTACCCCAACGGGGTCCACATGAATTTTGGTGCTTCATCTCCCAGGGTTAGGTTTTTGGATATCTAGAGTTTTGAAATTCATGTTTATTTTAAAAATTCCTTCAAAGCCTTATTGTACTAAACTTCTTGTGAATGAGTGTAGCCATCACATCTCTTCTCAGAGATAAGATGCCACCATTCTAGCAAGCTTGTTTTCAGTCTTCATTTTACAGTTTTCAACATATTTCTTATTTAATAGAAGTCAAGTTTTACTATATCTCTGTTATTGTTCACTATGGATCTGTGTTAATATTATAAATTTGTGGTTTCATTTCTTTCCACTCATAAATCCAGGCCATAAGTGTAGAGCTACAGAGAAAAAAATAAAAGGTTGATAAGGGGTATGGAAGAGTAGAGCCAAAATTGGTATTCAAATGCGACAGAGTTTGAATGACATGTAAAGGAGAATCACTGGAGATTCTCACATAATAACTTGAAGCTAGCAAGTAAATTATGTCATTAATAAGACATAAAGAGTTAGTGAAGCCTCCATAGCCTTGAAGATAGAAATGTAAACTTGCTATAAAATAAAAACAAGGATCTCATGAGGTGAAGTGTGACTCATGGGATATAGTTCACTATGGAAGCAGGGTACATGTACAAAGAATTCAATGGATTAAATATTAAAGGTTATTCACTTAAAAGTGCCAATGGATAAATGCATCACTCCATTGGGAGTAGTTTGGTATTTGAGTGGAAAATCAAGGTTTCATAGGGATTACTCAATGAAGTGAAGATAAGTACTCAAATCAAGATAAGCCAATGGACAACTAGAGTAATGGAAAGGGATTCCATAATGTTAATGGTTAGGCTAGTAAGAGGATACCAAAGAATCAAGTTGATGGAATGATATAAAGTAACCCAAGATGTTAGAAGGTTCCAATAGGGTAAGGTTGGGGCATGATTTCCTAAGTGGAAGTAGTTTCTAATAGGGCATATTGGATGGAAATTCAGAATGGTCAAGTGGGACTTGGATGGAAAATTTTCATATAAGGGAACATGGGTTCACAAATGAGAGGAATGATAATGCATGGGGTTGCAGGGATCTAGAAGGATTTAAGGAAAACTATGTGGAGCACAAGAATTTTAAATGGATATGTATTAGAGTGCATACTGGAAGTGATGGATAATGCATACAATGAAGATATAATACATGTGCACTAGTAGATCACATGATGAGATTGAACGCTTGATGCATAATGATGTGCATTAGTGCATGTGGAAATGCATAGGGCATGCTTGTAGATTGAGAATAGTCTATTGTTATATATGCAATAATGATGTCATTATAATTGATTATGATTAAGGATGTATTATGTATCCAGGATAAATGTTTATAGCATGGTTGAAGGTGTTGATGATGCTATCATTGCATATGAAAACAATCTATATAAAGACAAATGAGGATGGTAAGAATGCTAATAAAAAAGGGAGCCTACAAGATTCTACAAAATACCAGTTGATCATGTGGCATCAAATAATGTGATAACAACCATGTAGATTTGCATTTGGGTTGCTTATGATGCATAAATGTTTAAGGGAATTGAGGTAAGTATTCGCTTAGTCAAAATTCAGTGTTTGAATTGATGTCTAAAGGAAGAAGGCCTTGAGTATATAAATGTTTTTTAGTGATTAAATGCAATTATACAAAATTTTATAGGATGCCATGTTATATTGGTTATGAGATCATGACCAAGTCAAGTTAGAATACATTCTCTTGCTTTAGAAATGGATGCCAATAGAGTCACTAGTACATATGGGCTCAAAATGCGACAAAATATTTCCACATTTCTTATATAATTTGTGGAAAAATGCATTAAAATTTTGGCTTATTTTTTTTTGTTTGGCCCCGACGTTCGTCGATATAGCGACATATTTAGAAAACCGTCGCTATATCCACAAATATTCATCGCTATAGCCGCACTTGTGCTACATGTGCGAACCACATGTGCAGTGCAATGTGTATTGACTTTTTTTGGGGTCAACTCATTTAATTTTGTCACTATATCGACGAACATCGATCTATAAATGCATGTCTTTAAGACAAATTTGGACAAATTTTCTATAGTTGCGACAATTTTTTTGGTGATTGTTTGAGCTATGTTTTTTTTCTATCACGTACTGGTTTAACACATCCAATTATCGATCTACATAGCTCGGATTTTAGACTTGCAAGGTTAGTATTTTTAATTTTTCTGTCTCTTTTAATATAAAGCTATGTTAAGAAATTTTATTTCAAATTTTTTTAGCATGAATGTTTTAACCAAATTTAATTTTTTTAATATTTTTTTTTGAAATTTAGCATTGCTACATATATTTCGTGTGATTGAACGTCAAAGTATATGGATTTTTAATTTTTTTTTTCAATGTTTGAACAAAATTATTATTTTTTAATAAATTTTTCAAAATTTGGCATTGCAACATATATTTCCAGTGATTGGACCTCAAAGTATATGAAATTTTTTATTTTTATTTTTTTTTCAATGTTTTAACAAAATTTAATTTTTTAAATATTTAATTGGTTCTTATAGGCAATTACCGTGTCAAATAAATATACTATGAATGAAAATGCAGGGAGGCTTGCTCAGTTTAGAGTGACATTGGAGGTGAAGGGAGATGAAAAATGTTATTTCCCTTGCAATGATTGTAGGGGCTTGCAAACAAGAAGAATTTTAATAACAACAACTGAAAACCATTGTAGGGAGAAGGGGAACGCTGAAGGGGGTTATGAATATCATCCCTTGGTAAGACGTTATTCAATATATAATTTATTCTTTGTAATAATGATCATGTCATGTATTTGTCAAATGTTTTATTGTTTTAATATATGTTCTATACACACTAATTTTATTACATTGTTTGTAAATATAAAGACAATGCCCCTAAAATGCCGACCGCTAGAGAGTTATTTTCCAAGTAGTAGCATAAATACTACTTTACAAGGTGAGGAACACGGATATCATAATATTGAAGATCAATTTCTTAATGATGATATGGACATAGATAATGTTATTGATTAAAATCAAGAAGATGAGATGTAACGTCCCCGACCAACAACCTCTGCCGGGTAACGATACTCAAACCAATTTATCTTTTCTTCTAGCTCTGATACCATTTTGTAACGTCCCCAGCCACCAACAGGCCAAGCAACGTCACTTCTTGGACGTCTCTCCTTGATCTGATACCATTTAGTACCAACCCCGACCACCCAAGCCGGGCCATGCCACCGAATAACTTTCATGCTATGATACCGTATATTTTTATATACATATCTATCTAATGCAAATTAACAGCTATATCATTTTGTTCATGCCACTATTGATGTGGAAATAACATTAAAACATACAAGAATTATACATAGACAATTCTAACAACATTATAACTTGATTTCAAGATACACATCATACAGAGAACATAAATTTGGTACTTATCTTTTAACATATGACCACCAACTGCGTGCAGACCTCCCATGAACCTCCAATCCTTATACCACATTGCTCATCATGCTCAATAGTGGGTCACCCCCGAGATGGGACTAAACTCCATCGGACAAGGCATTCCTAGGCTTGGCAACGACAACATGAAATTCACACAGTTCAACAAGAAGGATTTTTCTCCCAGGGGCCAGCTCACACTAACAACCTACAACCTCTCATTCCCCACATTCCTGTCCCACCTCGGGAAGTGTGCCCCTTCTATGCTCAATAGTCCTTTGGTTGTCCCACTTTCCTTCTAGGGCTTCAACAACATGCCAAACATGAATTCTTCAAGCACTATAGTTGTCGTTGGGATCCCTCTGGGAAAATCGCTTCCCCAACAACCTCTCTCACCTGGAGAGAGTTGCTTATAGGCATGACAACCCGCTTCTTCAGTACAACACCTAAGTTGATTCAAGTAAGGGTGATGGAAACATCAAGATCGATATGGAACAGATGATGGCAACAAGCCACACTCAGTTAAGGAACTACGCTGGAAGAAATAACAAAACCGTTAAGGCACAGTACGGGATTAGGAAAAGTATAGGTGTGTTGTACTTCACAGGAAAAGTACGGGGTAGCTCAAAGTGCTTACAGGTTCTAGAGGTGTGTGAATGATGCAGAGGTCAACGATCAAGCAATGTATCAGTGTGTGAATCAATGGGTGAATGGAAGAATTGCGAGAATCATGAGGGTCACGAGAAAGGTGATGGATGCAAGAAGCGTGAACGTGAGAATGGCGAGCGTACCTCCAATGAGCTGAATTTTCCCACTTAAAACTACATGCACCCTGGTTGAAACATGTCTTCCTGAAGCTGCATGAGCTCCACTTAACACTCGTTCCCTTTCCCCAGGAACTTAGGACAACACAGATTATGTCAAACTTAGACTTTAGGAAAAATGATATAATATTATTCCTTTATAGGTAATCCCTCTAGCTTAGCCCCTAATCCTAGACACTTAGCCCCTTCTCTTACCCTACCTAGTGGAGCTTAGTCCTACATAACTCTTTATTTGTGGTCGGTCTACACGCATCAATGTAATTTTATTAATGATATGAGTGTTCACATATACAAAAATAGGCTCATTGACATTAAGCATCTAGGCTCTCCGACCTAATAAACATATAAGTCTTCTAGCTTATAACACTTGGCTCACCAATCTATAATCATAATTAAAATTTGGCAGGGGCTCGACCTTGGGGTGTTACAATCCCCTCTCCTTATTTTTTCACTATCCTTAGTGAAACTAATTTACACAACAACAACAATATTTCCAAAATATTCAAAAATATGTGGGTACTCTACCTGCATAACATCTTCATGCTCCCATGTTGCATCCTCAGGATTGTACCAGGTCCACCGGACTTTTACAAGCCCTATGGCTCGATTCCAAAGCTGATTGCTTTTCCAGTCCAGTATGCGCACTGTATGCACCTAAAAAGTGCTTTCTTGCTCCACCTGAATCACATTCCAATCAATAACATGATTAGCATCAGGTATATATTTCTTAAGAAATGAGACATGAAATACATTATGTATAGACATAGATGCAGGAAATGCAAGCATATATGCTACTGGACCAATCCTCTCTAGGATTTCAAATGACCCACAATATCTGGCTGCCAACTTGGAACAATTTCCCAGCTTTAGGGAACTTCTGTTGACCTTCAATTTCAAGAATGCATGATACGCTACTTTAAATTCCTTGTGAGTTCTATTCTTATAAGCATAGCTTTTCTTCCTGTCTTGGGAAACCTTCAAATTTTGTTTAATCTTCAACATTTTCTCTTCCATTTCCTTGAGCGACTCTAGGCCAACCACTGCCCTATCAACTGGGTTGTCCCAACTTACTAAGGTGTTGCACTTTTTGCCATAAAGTGCTTCAAACAGGCTCATCTTCAGTGATTCTTGATACCCATTGTTGTAGGAAAACTATACCAAGTGTAGATAATATTCTCATTTATATGGTTTGTCCATCACATACATCCTTATCATATCCTCTATCACTTGTTTCACCCTTTCTATTTTCCCACCAGACTCATGATGATAGGTGGTGTTGAAGTTCAGATTTGTTTCGAACCTTTTGAATAACCCCTTCCAAAACTTTGAGGTAAAATTTGGGTCTCTGTCAGACACAATTGCCTTGGGTATTCCATGCAGATGTGCTACTTCCCTCATACACATATCAACAATGGTTTCCTTGTGAGTATCCTTCATAGGAATGAAATGGGCAACTTTAGTAAGCTTGTCCACCACCACCATGATTGCATCATGTTGCTTGCTTGTTCTGGGCAATCATGTGATGAAATCCATTGTTACAACTTCCCACTTCCAATGAGGAATGGGTAATGGATGCAACAAACCAATTGGGTGTCTATTCTTAGCCTTTACCTTTTGACACTCCAAGCATTTGACAACAAAATCAACAATCTCCCTCTTCATGCCGAGCCAATAATATTTTCTCTTGACTGTTGAAACTATTTTTTGATATCCCAGGTGTCCTGCATAAGGTACATTGTGCATTTATTTTAAAATCTCACTTCTCAATTCAGGAGAATTGGGTACATAAAATCTGTTTCTGTGCAAGATAATTCCATCAATTCCCAATTCATAATCGTCAACTTTCTGCTGCATTTTACCTTGCTGCAATTTTGTTACCAATTCCATGTACTACAAATCTGATTTTGCAGCTTCCAAAATTATTCCTTTCAAATATGATTGGTACATGCTAATGGCTGTAGCATGCAACTCATGCACTCTTCTGATGAGTGTATCAACCACTTTGTTCTCTTTCCCCTTGATATTCTTTATATCAAAGTCATATTCATAGAGGAATTCTAACCATCTGCTTTTCCTAGCATTCAAAGTAGGCTGATCAAACAAATACTTCAGACCATTATGGTCTGTCCTCAGCTCAAACCTCTTTCCCATGAGGTAGTTCCTCCACTTCTTCAAAGCATGCACTATGGATGCCAACTCCAAATAATGAGTGTCATAGATACTTTCACGCTCTTTCAATTTCTGGACTCAAAACATATTACAAATATGTTCTGACTAAGGAATCCTCCAAGTCCTTCTTTGCACGCATCTGTGCAAACCATGAAATATTCATTCAGATTAGAAATCTGCAGAATTGGAGAACTAGTTAACAACTTCTTCAATTGATGGAAGCTCATTTCACATTATGCTGTCCATTGAAACTTCTTCCCTTTTCTTTGCAAGGAAGTGATGGGATGATCTATTCTCGAAAACCCTACAATGAACCTTCTGTAGTAGCCAGCTAGATCCATGAAGTATATGACTTCTTTCACATTCTTAGGTATTTTCCACCCTTTAATGGACTCAATCTTTTCAGGGTCCACTGCTATCCCTTCTTCAGATATGACATGCCCCAAATAATGGATTCAATTTTGGTAAAATGAGCACTTTCTCAATTTGGAATACAATTGATGCTCTCTTAGAACTTGAAACACCATCCTCAAATGATGCTCATGCTCTTTTTCTGACTTGGAATATACAAGGATTTCATCTTAAAATACAATGACAAACTTGTCTAAATATTCTCGAAAAACACCATTCATTAAGCACATGAAAACATCTGGTGCATTTGACAACCCAAATGGCACCACTGTGAACTGAGAATGACCATACCTTGTCCTGAAGGCGGTCTTGCTGATATATTCCTCTTTAATCCTTACATGATGGCATCCTGCAACTGGTCGAAGAGATCATCAATCCTTGGTAGAGGATACTTGTTCTTTATAGTCACTTTGTTCAACTATCTGAAATAGATGCACAATCTCAATGTCCCATATTTCTTCTTCATGAACAAGACTGGGGCACCCCAAGGTGGCACACTTGGGTGTATATACCCCTTCTTTAGAATTTCTTCTAGCCGCATTTGCAACTCCTTCAACTCTAGTGTACTCATTCTGTAAGGAGTCTTTTATACTGGAGTTGCTCTAGGCATTAAATTTATAGAGAAATCAATATCTCTCTTTGGGAGTAGTCCTGGTACCTCCTTGAACAAATCTTCAAAATCTTCTAGGATTGCATGATTCTATAGATTTGGAACCTTATCCTTAGATGCTTCCTCCATATGGGCTGAAAATATTTGACAACCCTTCCTGTAACACTTCTTCAGTTCCATTGCTGAAATTTCTTTGATAGTCACTGCCCTAGGAATTCCTTGAAATTTTCTCTAATTTCCTTCCTCATCTAGGCAAGTGAATGCCTTGTTACGTTAGTCTAAGATGACATGGTGTTGGTCTAACCAATCCATACCAATTAGGCATTCATAAGAACCTAAAGGCAAGATGTTCAAATATTCCCTTGGGCTCAGTCCATTCATGTCCATAAGACATGACTTAACCATCTCATTAAATTTTCTTTTGGCTCCGGTAGCCAGCTGCACCAACCAAGATTTTCCATGCTTGTTTCTTGGAAAATGTGTCTTTCCACCATATTAGGATATATATAACTATGACTAGATCCTGAATCAATTAAAATAGTAATGGTTTGGTTGTTGATCGTACCTTCTACTTCAATCATACGTGACTGATACTCAACCTGCTTGTTGTTCAGGGATGCATAGATCCTGGGTACACTTATGCCCATGTCCTCAACTATTTCAACTCACTGAACATTGTGAACAATTCTCACTTTGTCACTTTTGTGAGGACAATCTCTAAACATGTGATCTCCTTTACAACCCTAACATTGAATAGGTGGCTGCCTTGGCCTTTTAACTTTTCAGGCTATGCATCAAATTCATGTCAAAGTCTCCCTGTTTATCCCCAACTCTCATAAGCTTTTTGTTATCTTCCCGGTAAATTTGGACATCCTTTTGCAACATTTTAATGATTTTCATCATGCTCCCTTCTTTATCTATCTCTTCTCCATGCCCATTGGAGTTCAATCCTTCAACTCCCAAATGTACACCTATTTCTCTAACTTCATTCTTCGAACTGTAATCATCGCATGCCTCCTTCATTTCTCTGCATTGTGGAACAATTTAGTTTGGTTCTGTCAATTGTTAAATCTGCAAAATGTGCAGTCAACCAAATTTTTGTCAGGCTATTAGGCTTAATAATTTTCCAGAATAACATAAACCAATCTGGTTCAACAAAATAATATCTGACTCCATTTTCATTGGGCCTTGGTTGATCAAGAACCTCTCAGGATTCTATCTCTAAGCCCAACTCTGTTCTGCAATAAATTTAGGGCACTAGCCCCTTTTCTTCAGCCCTTGGTTTACATGTGACCATGGCTATGACCCAACGCTAATGATTTGGGTGCTTATCCGAAGCCTTGAAACTTCAGGCTCCAGGGCTTCATAGGTTTCCCTTTTTCCGCGCATCCCAAAAATCACAAAACAACGAACTGTCAAACGCACGAAGAATGATGGATCTATGGTCCACATCTTCCCAGCATCCAACGACTGATAGTAGCTATGGAACTCTTGGATTCAGGGCTCCAGGACTTCAGAGCTTCAATACCTCGGGACTTCGAAGGATTTCACCTTGTACACCCCAATTCTCCCGAACCACGAGTCTTCGAAATCTTCCACATCACCCCCAATGATGTCATTACATCACGTTACTTTGGCGCTACGAAACTTCAGGGATTTCTTCCTCCCATTCCATCATGAGCCATTTCTTCTGGAGTGTCAAGTCTCCGGAATTGACGATCTGGCGCCACATGTCCACTATGATCATCAAGGGCCCCACCATCCATGCTCGATAGGAGGGCCACGTGGTGAAATATTAGAAGTAGACACATGACCATATCAGACGGGTGACACGTGTCACGTTCTAATCGAAATTTCAATCATCAAAATATTCTTAAATCACTGACATGTGGCACACATCCCATATGTCCACATCATTTTGAGTGATGTCACCAAGCCACATCACTTCAAAACTTCAGGCCTCGGTGGTTTTTACACTTGCACACCCGAATTCTCCCGAACGTCGAACTCTCAAACTTCCTTACCTTATGGGGTCCACATAG
This sequence comes from Picea engelmannii, assembly GCA_009831015.1. Lineage (NCBI taxonomy): Eukaryota > Viridiplantae > Streptophyta > Pinopsida > Pinales > Pinaceae > Picea > Picea engelmannii. Next base: position 18,824 of record ML796585.1, read on the forward strand.
TACAACTGACAACATCAAGGTGGTGGCACATGGCATGTCCAGGAAGGGTCCACATCACTATTGGTGATGTCATCCTACCACACCGCTTCTTCTCTTTTGCTTCGGGACTTTGGGGTTCGACGGTTTGCACATCAGGACACTCCAATTCTCCCAAATTTCGAACTCCCGAATCAAGCTGATCCTTCCTTGATCAAATCCAACGGTAAACATCCCCCCCCCCCTTGGATCTACGATGTATATTCTCTTCGGGACTTCGAAACTTCGGGCTTCGACCCCTCTTTCTCTTATAACCCAGAACTTTTGACAAAGTTGTGAAGTCCAAATGGCTTGGATTTTAATCTTCATGCACTTTTCTACAGATATGACGGTTGTGAGGATCCTCCTTCTCCCGAAAATATCCCATGGACCAATCACTATAGATGTTGTGGTTTATTTCTCTATGGCCATTTCTTAAACCGTTACACCTCCTGTGCTTCTGAGGACAGTCCAAGTGTTCCCTCAATGCCCTTCTGGCACTTTGCACATCAAAATTATTTGGAATTTTTACTCCAAATTCCTCATTCATGGCCCATCCTAGTTCTGTGTAGAAACCATGGGTTCTGAACTTGAATTTTGTCCATTTCGACAACAATTATTTTCCAAATATTTTTCTTCAACTTCCACTAACATGGTCCATCTAGGCTCAGTATTGAAACCATGGCTCTGATACCATTTTGTAACGTTCCCGACCAACAACCTCTACCAAGTAACGCTACTCAAACCACTTTATCTTTTCTTCTAGCTCTAATACCATTTTGTAACATCCCCAACCACCAATAGGCCGAGAAACATCACTTCCTAGACGTCTCTCCTTGCTATGATACCATTTAGTAGCACCCCCGACCACCCAAGCTGGGCCATGCCACCAAATAAATTTCATGCTCTGATACTATATATTTTTATATACATATCTATCTAATGCAAATTAACATCTATAAAATTTCGTTCATGCCACTATTCATGCAGAAATAACATTAAAACATACATGCATTATACATAGACAATTATAACAACTTTATAACTTGATTTGAAGATACACATCATACAAAGAAAAAATATTTGGTACTTATATTTTAACAAATGACCAC
>ML796585.1:27378-51898 GCA_009831015.1 Picea engelmannii
CAAATAATTTAAATCAATCAAACAAATTTAAACCAAAAAAGAAAAAAATGAATTTGTTTTAAAACAAAAATAAAACAAGATTTTTATAATGGTTATTAACATTCACCAACAGATTGCTCCTCACCAGAAAAGAAGTAATGCCCTATCTAGCTACCCATATAGCATATCAAGTTAACCAATTTCCAAAATGGCCAATCACTGTGGTTTGGGCGCATTCAATCCATTGAACGCACAGTGTCAGGGAGAAATAATTCTTGTTGGAGCATGCCTATTTACCATTCCGTCCCTCCGGAGAGAACAATGTGTGTAAAAACATATCCAACCTTTGCTACGTGAGAGGTCCTGAGAAGGAATATCCGAGGCTCTGAAGCTACTCCATAAATGCTCCCATCAAGATCCTGTAGGGAGACAAGATACAATATTGTTGACACTGAACGTTCCCCTCCAGACTGATGATGGGCACTCAATACCTGCAACTATCTAGTTTGCCTGAACTTAACTTTTATTAGAATACCATACTAGTCAAAATCCATATCATGTTCATCAAGTGTTACTTCTCCAGCAAGAGCCATCTCTTGAAAGTTGTGGCTGAAAGTTGCATTGATTATTTACAGATCTAGATGCAGAACTCCCCGTTTTCTACCCAGCGGATCCAAATCCATTCCACAACATATCCCATAGTTTTAGAACCAGAAGTAGGAGAGCCAGAGGCATGGACCAAGGTAGCAAAAGTAGGTGCGGGTATTCATTGTGCCTTGTTCCCTGTCCGCCTTAGCCTGTGCCATATCCCTTGTCTGTCTGCCTTTCCCTGTAAGTTTGGAGGTGGCTAAAGAAGCCGAAGAAGAACGCATAATCTCTCTTTATAATACCAAGGTCATAAGTTATCTCACCCCCGTAGTCAACAACGATATCACGAATGAGATCAGAGGTGGCGGTGTCTACAACAAGAATCAAATCATGGCCGGAACCAACGAAGTCCAAAATTGTAGACAAATCCAAGGAGGCCATCATATAGGTACTAGTCGTATCTCTGTAGTGTGATCTTGGGATCATGCATGGTCCCTATCCCCAAAAAAGTGCTTGAACAATAGTAAGGATTTTATGGTTAGTGGTTTCTTGATCTATCTTACTGATAACACCAATAGTCCTTGTACCATCAACATCGAATTCAAGGGCCGGTTTAAGAGCTCAGGACAGAGATATTTTTGGTGCCTGTGATGTAGGCACTACTACCAATAGAATTGCATCATTGTGTTCTGCATAGTCACTCGTCATTGAATCATCCACAATTCGTTGATCAGGTCCAGGAAAATCAATCAGCTTCAATGGTGGAGAAGTGCGTGTGCATAAGAGAAAGAGACTTCTATAATAACCCTGGATTCTACAACACAAAAGTGGGATCATCAAAATTTTTCTTCAGGCATGACAACTCGCAGATTGTTTCAACCATTGCGATGGCATAATCAACAAGCATGGATTCTTCAACATAACCTCCAACCTTCTGAATCATGGCACGCTCTTGATGATAAATTTCTTTACGTTGACCGATTCCCAAAAGTTGTGAATAGCAATGCTCCTTTGTCAGATATCACCCTGGACAATAGTTGGTACCATTCTTTTGTTAAAGCACCAGCAACAATGCCCTCCGCTCCTTGAAACTGCACAATCAAGCGCCCTTTAATGTTATCTGCTGAGCGCATCCGTAATTGATTGTAAAATCTTCTAAAACATATGTTTGACGAACACAAATACATAGTGGATTATAGTTGTGTTGCTCATTCTGTTGTCTAATCGGAGAGAAAAAAATGATCATTTGTTGTCAAAGTCAATTAAACGAGGTGTCTTGTGCATAAGAGAAAGAGACTTCTTTAATAACCTTGGATTCTGCTGCACAAAAGCATTCAGAAGCCATCGATGCTTTTCAACAAATTTTACAAATGTTATACATGCCTCTGCTCTTCTATATTGCGTAGCATCACTCACACTAGCATCATCAGAATCATGCTGCACCGCAGTGGGTACTAGATGCAACTTCTCAGATAAAACAAAAATTCCTCTATAAATGGAAAAACTCGTTGTGTACTAGGAGGAAGAGGTGGTTCCATGGATGTTGCTGCAGCCTTCCTGCTTGATGCAACAGAGAAATCATAAATATTTCCCAATCACAGTCTATTTCACTTATACAACTACTCAATCCTTGCCATAATGGATCAAGTGCTACATTCCCTGGTTCCAACAATAGCTTTCCAAGTGTGATTGGAATTTTCTGAACTCTTCTGATCATTATTAGTAGTTGACCTTGCATCTCCAATGTTGGAAATCAAAACCAATTGCCCAAGAATCCGTTTCTCCACCCTACCATCCTCGAGGTAGCCCAGTAGAGAGAACATTGGCATATAAGAAAATGCAAGCACATGACCTGTTGCACATGGTTAGAATTGCCGTCCTGAAATTAATTCTCAATTATTAAGTGCGCTCAAGTGATAAAAATAAAAAATAATTCCTTCTTATTGAAACAATAAAATCTTTGAAATAGCAAGCACGTCCGGATTAATAGCAAGAACCACTAGATATTATTCTTTTTGGTACAGTGGGCATGGCTAGCGAATTAAATGGGCATGATAACAAAAATTGAATCTGGGCAATATTTTGATGCAGACCCCCAACCCTCAAGCCAAGATCCACTCACAGGATCATTCAAATCTCCTTGAGTTGAAGTGGCTCTTTCAGATCCCTATCGGAACCTTCAATGAATCGATCCATAGGTCCTTCTAAAACCCCCTTATACGAAAAGGAACAAGGTATGAGATTCACCTCCACATGACCACAACTGGCCCTGGCATGAGCGTCTTTTCACAACTCACAACCTCGCGAATTGAAGCGTTGAGCTCTCGTTCTCTTTTCCTATGAAATTATGAGATGCGATAGTCAGTGATAGTCTGACTTCCATTTCACACTTCTCGCAACTTGCAACCTTGCGAGTTGGAGTGTAGAGCCTTCATGCTCCTCCTTTGCGAAATCCCGAGATGTGATAGGGAAACTATGGGTTGACCCCTCGATGCGCTAGTACACACCACCTGTCACCCTTGCGGTCCCAACCTGACAGGTGTGCCACACATTAACACGAGCTCTCGGCTCTCACCACTTCGCAACTCCTGCAGTTGAAACTGACTCCTCTCAAATCCTGAGCTCCCGAAGTGCCAAATTCCCGAAAATCCACGCTAATTCTTGTTGCAACTCACAAGTTCGGGACTTTTGTTCCACTGCACTCAACTCCTTGTCGTCAGGATCCCCAAAATGATGAAATGATCTCACGGCTTGTGCAAAGAACGATCAATGGTCCACGTTGTTTCTTACCTCCTGAAGGGTGGATTCATCCAACACTTATCCTTCTTGCAACTTCACTAGAATCCCACGGTCCTCGCGACTTCGTGAATTCTCCAAAGAGAATTTTGACCGCTCATTGCTCCTGAACAACTTCTGCGAAATAAACCAAGGTTCTTCCTTATGAAATTTACTTCTACTGGATGACTTCGACCTTTGTCTCCCTTTGAAGTAGTTCGACTTCCATCCCCCTTTGAAGTATTCAAAGGTATTATCCCTCCTAAGCTTTCACTTACAAACTCAAACCTCCAAAAGCGTTCCTGCTCGCACTCCTTGTGACAGACTTTCAAATACTTCTAAGTATTTGATTCTTTCGACTCTGTGCACTCTCTGCAACAACGGTCCTTCAACTCTCCCCTTTTGGTTGATAAGTTCTAAGATTTCAACCAGCCTGCGCACACCTTGCACAGATTGTTGTGCTTCACTTGCACTTCTGTTGGAATGAGAACAATGGTATCCCTCTCGAGCTTTCAGAGATAAACTTTGAACCTTTGTCAATGCACTCCTTGCAGACATTTAACTGCACTCCTTGCAGGAACTTTCACTCAGAATGAGAAACAATTGAAACTCATTCTCGTTCTCTCTCAGACTTCAAACATTCAACATGAAATCATACATGCACAGTATCAAAGCAAATGCATAACCAGAGAGAATAAACAATTGTAAGCATACCATTGACCATGTATAAACATAAAACATCATAACACCATGAAATCTGATTCAAAGCTTCGTATATTAATTCAAAGCTCCTGTACATGGGCTCTCCTTTGAATTCTCTCCTACAACTCTATGCTCATAATACAATTAATTAAATATGCAAAGGCAAGGGTGTCTATTTCCATTTTCCCTCCTTCTCTCTAAACTGTCTAATCTAACATTCAAATCTACCTACTTTCTTTAACTATGCATAAATGCCTTAATGTTTTACAGATGAGAGAAATCGCTCAAGATCTGTTTACAACCTCCAATATATAAATGCAAGTACGTCACCTTCCTAACTATTACATTATATCAGCTCCCTTAAACTTTTGAAACATTTCAAAACATGAAAAATGCGTGTTGTGCTTTCCAGCTGTCCTTCGCCTCCATGCTCGCTTGACTTCTTACGATGCTCCTGCATCATACTCCCTTGCTTGAAAATTTTCATGAACTCTTATTCATGAGCTCTTGCACGGTCTGTCCATGCTTTTGAATTTCTGCTTCATCTTCCCAACTGGCATCTTCAACTGGATGTCCCTTCCATTTGACCAAGTATTCAAAATACTCTTTCCTCCTGGTCTTTCTGCTGACTCTCTTGTCAATTATACTTCCATTTGTGGCTTTTCAGCTACATAAATTTGTTTGGTCCACTGAACCTCTGTCTGTTCATTCTTTGTTCCTGTTTATTCAGCTCTGTAAGGGTACAAATCAACAACATTGAATATCGGTGAAATTCCGATCCCATCGGGTAATTCAATCTCATATGCATTTGCCCTAAATTTCCTCATGACCCTGCATGGTCCAATCTTTTTCATCTTCAGTTTGTTATATGTTCCCCTTGGGAACATTTCCTTCCTTAGATGTGCAAGAATTAGATCACCAACTTCAAATTGAAGTTCTCACCTGTGTTGATCTACTCTGTGCTTATATTCTTGGCTCGATTTCTGCAATCGCTCCTTGACTCAGCTCCTTCATTGCTTCTACAAAATTCTCTGTGCTAGCACTCCTGAATTCAGTTTGTTCCACATCTCCCAATTCAGAAACTCCCCTTGGATGCATTCCATATACAATTTCGAATGGACTTTGCCATGTGCTTCTATTGATTGAATCATTGTAACCAAATTCCGCCTGTGGCAGAATATGATCCCATTGACTGTGGTGTTCAGTCACTAGGCTCCTCAACAAATATCCCAAGCTCCTGTTCACAACTTCTGTCTGCCCATCCGTCTGAGGATGATACGCTGAGCTAAAAGAAAAACTTGTCCCTAGCTTCCTCCATAAAGTCCTCCAGAAATGTCCCACGAACTTGGTATCTCTATCCAAAACAATACTCCTTGGCAAGCTGTGAAGTCTGATGAATTCTTTGAAAAACAGGTTCGCAATATGAGTTGCATCGCTGGTTTTCTGGCATGGTATAAAATGTGCCATCTTGGAAAATCTGTCGACTACCACAAAGATTGAATCACATCCTCTTTGTGTTCTTGGTAATCCCAATACAAAATCCATGCTTACTGCATCCCACGACCTTTTTGGTATGGGTAATGGCTGGGATAACCCCGTGTTCTTCCTTTTCCCTTTTGTGTGCTGACAAATCGTGCATCAGTCCACAAATTTCTTGACATCTGTCCTCATTCCTGGCCAAAAATATGAGCCATTCAATTTTGAGAACGTCTTATCATGACCAAAATGTTCGACCAATCCTCCACTGTGTTTTTCCTTCAGCATATTCTCCCTCATGGAGCATTTTGGAATACATAACTGATTGCCCCTAAGTAACAATCCATCTTGGATCATATATTCAGTCCACTAGCTTCTGTCCCTGAGAACTGGATTCTCAGATGCTTCATACGCTTCTTTAAAATCTGGGTCATCCTTGTACATTTCTTTGAGGTTATCAAAACCCAAAGTTTTGATTCTGAATTCCCACATAAGCAAACATTTCCTGCTCAAAGCATCAACAAATTTGTTAGCAGTTCCAGAAATATTCTTAGTTACAAAAGTAAAATTATGCATGAATTTAACCCATTTAGCATGTTTTTGGCTCAACTTCTCCTGTCGAGTCACGAATTGCAAAGCGTGATTATCGCTATACAAAACAAACTCTTTGGGAACCAAATAATGTCTCCATTTCTTCAGCGCTTGCATGACTGCATAGAATTCTTTGTCATATGTTGAGTATTTAATCTTTGCTTCATTCAGTTTCTCATTGAAGTATGCGATTGGCTTGTCATCTTGGCTCAAGACTACTCCTATTGCAAATCCACTTGCGTCACACTTGACCTGGAATGTCTTGCTAAAATCCGACAAAACCAAGATCGGTTGCTCAGTGATCTTCTTCTTCAGCAGATTGAAACTCTTCTCTGCTTCCTCTGTCCAATGAAAAGATTTGTGTCTTTTCTTCACCATATCCATCATCGGTGCGCTAAGCCCACTGGAATTTCGGATGAATTTCCTGTAGAAACTAGCTAAACCATGGAAGCTTCGAACTTCAAACACACTCTTCGCTGATGGCCAATTCTTGGTCGTATTCACCTTATCCAGGTCCATATTCAACTCATTTGTAGAGATAAAAAAACCCAAATAAATGAGTTTCGTCCTCATAAATGATGATTTCCTCATGTTTATCAGGAGCTTCTGTTGCTGTAATCTCATCATCACTGTAGCTAAATGCTTCAAGTGCTCTGCTTCTGTCTTGCTGAAAATCAGTATATCATCAAGATACACGATAACAAATTTTCCTATGAAATCCTTCAAGACTTCATTCATCAATCTAATGAAAGTACTAGGCGCATTTGTTAAGACAAATGGCATAACAAGCCATTCATACAACCCTTCATTCATCTTGAATGCTATCTTCCATTCATCACCTTCTCTCATACGAATTTGATGATATCTGCTTTTCAAATCAATTTTTGAAAAGAATCTTGCTCCACTCAAGCAATCCATCAAATCATCCATCCTTGGCAATGGAAATCTGTATTTCATGGTGATTTTATTGATCGCCCTTGAGTCGATACACATTCTCCAACCTCCATCTTTCTTGTCCATTAAATCCCTTGTCCATTAAATCCTGGACTTGTCTCTTGACTTCTTCACTCTCCTGCGACGTCAACCTGTACACTGCTTTGTTTGGTAAACTGGCTCCAGGTATAAGATCAATGTGATGGCTTATACTCCTGATCGGTGGCAACGAATGAGGTAGTTCATCCACTACTATATCAGCGAACTCTTCCAACAACTCTTGGATTTCTTCTGGTAAATCATCCACTCTTGTACTGGTCAAAACAATTCTAGGCTTCTTGACCACAATAAATTGTGTGTCTTCCTTCTTCTTAACCTCATTAAGAAGTTCCTTCCCACTCATGAGAAGTACAGTGTTGCTCACCTCTGGTTTCACTTCTTTATCCTTAATTGGCAACAACATGTGAGTCCTTCCATTCTTCTCCAGGGTGTATGTGTTCTTTCTCCCATCATGAACCACATTCCTGTCATATTGCCATGGTCTACCCAACAATAGATGAATAACATCCATGGTAATGACATCACATAATATTTCATCCTTATAACCTCCTATTTTAAATTCAACTAAACATTGTTTAGTGACATTTACATGATGTCCTTTTTGTAGCCATGAAACTCTATATGGGTTTGGATGTACGATAGTCTCTAGCTCTAGCTTTTCTACCATCTCTATAGATACGATATCGTCTGTGCTACCATTGTCCATGATGACTTTGCATACTCTATCTTTTGTCTTGCAAGCAGTCCAAAATAGACTGTTCCTTTGGGCTGGGTTCTCTTCCTCCTTATTTGGTGTTAAGAGAAATTTCCTCCTCATCAAGGATCTTTCACCCTCAACATATTCTACCTCAACATTCCGTCCTCGTGCTTCGACAATGTGAGTTTCACCACCTTCTTTCTTCCTTTCTGGACACTCATAAGATTTATGTCTATTTTTTTCGCAGACAAAACATTTCACTTCAGCCCCTCTGCCTCTTCCTCTTCCTCTGGCTCGAGGAAAAGTATTTATATCAGCATACTACCCTCTCTGCGAGCTTCCTCCTCTCTCATGCTGAGTTTGAGGTTTCTTCCCCTCTTCTTGAGGTCTTTGAGTTCTGTCTTGGGCAATTGTTTTACCTCTGGCTTGACTTCTGCCTCGACCTCTTTGACCTTGTTTTTGGCTCAGCTTCTCTTCAGGTTTCAGAGCCATCTGATAAGCATCTTCCACATTTTGAATGATCATCATGCTCATCTCGTCTTGGATGTCATATCTCAGACCATTCATGTATCTGACAACCTTTTCATCATTGCTTTCTCGATGACTTGATCTGATGTTTATCTTGTATAATTCTTCAGTGTATTCCTTCACTGACATCAGCTTCTGTCTCAAATTATGCATACTTCGAAACATAGTGATTTGATAATCCTTGGGTATGAATTTGGCTTTCATCTTCGCAACCATTCTATCCCAACTTTTGATTTTCTGCTTGCCTTTGTAGTGTCTATCAGCTTGCAATTCATCCCACCATAGTGTTGCATGCCCTTTAAGACTTTTGACAACATGTTTAAGATTTTTATCTTCCTCGACATCCTTATAGTCGAAGTATTTATCCAGAGTTCTAATCCAGTCTAGAAGCTCTTCAACATCCAAGTTTCCTTTGTATACTGGAATGTCGATTTTTGCTCTAGCACCTATCCTAGCAACATCCTTGAATAGGAGTTCGTTTACAAAATATTTGACTGTGACTTATTCTTCATGTCCAGCTTCATTTTCACTCTCATCCTCACTGATATCTCCAGTGTCGACTGTGCGCCTCTGTGCTATCTCCATGGTATCAAGCCTAGCACGTAGTTTGTGCATTTACCTTTCCACTGCTGGATCAGGAATTGGTCTGTCTATTCTTCTCGGCGGCATGGATGAGAATGGTTCTCTTTCTCTTCTACAAAAAACAAAGAAATTTGTTCTGTGCTCTGATACCACAACTGACGCAGACCCCCAACCCTCAAGCCGAGATCCACTCACAGGATCGTTCAAATATCCTTGAGCTAAAGTGGCTCTTTCATATCCCTATCAGAACCTTCAACGAATCAGTCCAAAGGTCCTTCTGAAACCCCCTTATGCGAAAAAGAAAAAGGTACGAGATTCACCTCCACACGACCACAACTAGCCCCGGCACGAGTGTCTTTTCGCAACTCGCAACCTCGTGAATTGAAGCTTTCCTACAAAATTCTGAGATGCGATATTCAACGATAGTATGAATTCCCTTTCACACTTCTCGCAACACACAACCTCGTGAGTTGGAGTGTAGAGCCTTCGTGCTCATCCTTTGCAAAATCCTGAGATGTGATAGGGAAACTATGGGTTGACCCCTTGATGCATGAGTACACGCCACCTGTCACCCTTGCAGTCCCCACCTGATAGGTGTGCCATGCATTCACATGAGATCTCGGCTCTCGCCACTTTGCAACTCCTGCAGTTGAAACTGACTCCTCTCAAATCCCGAGCTCCTGAAGTGCCGAGTTCCTGAAACTCCACACTAATTCTTGTCACAACTCGCGACTTCGGGACTTTCATTCCACTGCGCTCAACTCCTTGTCGTCAAGATCCTCGAAATGACGAAATGATTTGACGGCTTGTGCAAAGAATGATCAATGGTCCATGTTGATTCTTACCTCCTGAAGGGTGGATTCTTCCAATGCTTATCCTTCTTGAAGCTTCACTGGAATCCCACAGTCCTCGCGACTTCATGAATTCTCCATAGAGAATTTTGACCGCTCGTTGTTCTTGGACAACTTCTGTGAAATAAACCAAGGTTCTTCCTTATGAACTTTAGTTCTGCTGGATGACTTCGACCCTCATCTCCCTTTGAAGTAGTTCGACTTCTGTACCCCTTTGAAGTATTCAAAGGTATTATCCCTCCTGAGCTTTCACTTACAAACTCAAACCTCCAAAAGGGTTCCTGCTCGCACTCCTTGTGACAAACTTTCAAATACTTCTAAGTATTTGATTATTTCGACTTTGTGCACTCTCTGCAACAATAGTCCTTCAAATATCCCCTTTTGGTTGATAAGTTATAAGATTTCAACCAGCCTGTGCACACCTTGCATGGATTCTTGTGCTTCACTTGCACTTCTGTTGGAATGAGAACAACGATATCCCTCCGAAGCTTTCAAAGATAAACTCTAAACCTTTGTCAACGCACTCCTTGTGGATGTTTCACTACACTCCTTGTAGGAACTTTCACTCAGGATGAGAAACAATTCAAACTCATTCTCTTTCTCTCTCAGACTTCAAACATTCAACATGAAATCATACATGCACAGTATCAAAGAAAATGCATAACTAGAGAGAATAAACAACTGTAAGCATACCATTCACCATGTATAAACAGAAAACATCATAACACAATGGAATCTGATTCAAAGCTTCTTATATTAATTCAAAGCTCCCGTACATGGGCTCTCCTTTCAATTCTCTACTACAAATCTATGCTCATAATACAATTAATTAATGATACAAAGGTGAGGGTGTCTATATCCGTTTTCCCTCCTGCTCTCTAAACTGTCTAATCTAACATTCAAATCTACCTATTTTCATTAACTATGCATAAATGCCTTAATGTTTTATAGATGAGAGTAGTCGCTCAAGATCTGTTTACAACCTCCGAGATATAAATGCAAGTACGTCACCTTCCTAACTATTACATTATATCCGCTCCCTTAAACTTTCGAAACATTTCAAAACATGAAAAATGTGTGTTGCGCTTACCAGCTGTCCTTCGCCTCCACGCTCACTTGACTGCTTACGATGCTCCTGCATCATATTTGAAATTGGATTTCGCCCATTGATCGTACCAGATCCACAACGGACGTGTCCCAATCAATCCGGTGTTTGAAAACACTGGTGTCCATCGTGGCAACCTCTTAACCCTATTTCCAATCACGATCTCTGCATTCTGTTAGAAATACACTCTAGGATATTGTTTTCAATTTTGGAAATGAGATCGCCAATTAGTGTTAAATATTGCTGCAAATATTATCAAATCGAATTTACTCCGATAGAAAAATCTCTTTAAATATGGATTTAAAACAGATAATCGAAGCTTGATATACACAAGGAGATTCTACCGGTTTCTATCTTTTCTAAAACAATAAAATTTAATGTGACCCACTTAGCGGAGATAATTTAATCCCACAAAGATCTCCAAATTAAATTTATGAGGAAAATGAGGAAGCAAAGGCGTTGCTCCCAGTTGTTGGTACAACGTACAGTAATATTGTATGTAAACGACTTTCATTATTGGGAGGTCGGTATTCCATCGTTTGCACACCGTCAAAACTAGTAACACCTCTACACAATGAAGTATCTCAAGCTGATGAAGACTTTGTCCAGAGTTGGGATCTATAATATGGCCCGTGAGAATTAGAGTATAGTGAATGGGTACGTCTATAAATTTTAAAGTGAGGAGAGGAGTAGTAAAATCATTGATGGGCAGACTAATATAACCTTGCAAGTTGTTTATTCAATTGAGCTTTATGCGTTGATTTATGTGCATATGATATTTTGTTTGTTTGCAGAGTTATTTCTAGGCATCTACAGGATAAGGGGTGAGAGAAAAAACAAGGCGCGCAAACCAAAAAAATAAACTAGGCTAAAGTTAAAAAATGAGATTGGATCTTGGGAGGGTTGTTGTGTGAGATTTATCAAATTTCAGACCCTCTTATTCATATATATATATATATATATATATATATAATGTACTTACTGTTTTTGATTTGCAGATGGAGGGTGTGCAACCATTTCATTTATTTATTAAGTTTTCAAAATAAAGAATAAAATAAAAATTTATTTAGCAAGGATCTAAAAAAAAAATAAAAATTTATGAGCAAATGGAAGACGAAAAATAGATTAGGCTAAATTTTATTTTCGTCAATTAATTTATATTCCTGAAATCAACCAATCAGTCATCCTACTTTCTGATCCTCACGATCACACGAAGCATAGAGGAGAGCATGCTTATTCTAGCAAGAATAAAAAACTTGAAAATAAAACCCTACCTACACTATGCTAATTAGAAATGAGAGAGTAGTTACGTGTAATCGAACAACCAATGTAGCCATGCACGTAACAATAATAAAAATATGTTTTCTTTCAATTTAGCAATTGACATTCGAGAATATGTATGGGCGTGCGAAATTAGCTGTTGAAGTTCTAAATTAACAAAATAAAAAGGAAAACTAAGTGGAACTAACCTAGTAATTTCTTGAAACCAACGTTCGATCAGGCTTTCGTAGGCATAATTTGTCTTAATCAGATCATGCTTGAGTTTCTTGCTGTCCTCCTCGACCTCCTACTCGCCTAATTGTTCTTTATTAAATATGTAGGATTCTTTGTATGTTGATTCTTCGTTTGCCTTTGGAGGAGTAATTAAGCTTCCAACTACTGTCAAGATCTCCTCTTCCAAAGAAGAGGAGATCCCAGCTTTTGCTAGGACCTGAGTGAGTTGTTCCAAGCTTAAACTCATTGTTAAACTATGTTAAAAAAATGATTCTTACAACACCCAAAACCAAAATAAAAAAATAAAATTGAATAAAAGCACTCTTACTGAAATGGAAAATAATTACTCTTCATAGTTGCAGAAATTAAAACGTTCCTGATAGTTGGTAGGGAGAGTGAGGAATCTACATTGAAGCAACTCTATGACCATTAGAACCAACACATGTAGCTCACGCTTGCAAAATTGAAATTTACACTAACTTGCAGGAATTGAGATTTACACTACCCTAAATGTCCTTACCCACATGTCACCTCAGAGTTAGGAGCATATCTAATCACACTTGCATGAAAAAGAAATTTAAACTACCACACTTGCAGGAATTGAAATTTACACTACCCTACATGTCCTTACCCACATGTCACCTCAGAGTTAGGAGCATGTCTAATTACACTTGCATGAAAAATAAATTTAAACTACCACACTTGCAGGAATTGAAATTTACACTACACTACATGTCCTTACCCACATGTCACCTTAGAGTTAGGAGCATGTCTAATCATAGTTGCATGAAAAATAAATCTAAACTCCAATCCATCGTTCTTCCCTGGTAGCGGCGCCAAAATGTTGGGCTCTAAATATGTCCTAAAAACAACCTCTATGCATCAACCAAAGGTAGGCACTGGCACAAGCATTTTACTTGTCGTCTACGTAGGTTCTTACCTTCCGTTTTCAATACCCAGCCTCTAGAGATGCAACACCTGTAAAGGAACAACAATCGTAAATGGAACGACAGTTGTTCTATTCAAAGGAACAACACAACCTACAAAAGGAACAACAATCAGAACAAAAGGAACAATAGTTGTTACATTGGGCCGAACTAATGTTGAATTAATTGCATTGTAGTATTTACCCAACTATCTAATTTGTCAACCTGGGGTTCATAAACTAACGAAGAATACACAAAGTATATGCAAGATTGAAGCAGGACTAATCTAATCTAATGTTTAATATACAACTGAAATTGAATCATTAATCTAACAGATGATTGAAATAGAATCATTAATCTAACAGACGATTGAAATAGAATCATTAATCTAACACACGGCTTGGAATTGAATTAATCTAGTTGTGTAAATGAAATTAATCTAGGAATGAGAAATTGTGTGAAGGAATTAATCTAGAAATGGATAACTACATGAAGGAAAAGCAAGTGCAACATGTGAAGAGTTAAATAACACAACAACATATGTGAGCTCATGCCAATGAAGCAATCTTCTATTACATTAACCAAATCAATCTTCATAACAAAATAATAAAATTATGAAAACCAAAAGCATGAATCAAAGCTAAGAATCCCTTTCTCTTTCAAATCCTAATGATTACCTTTAATGACTACTCTAATTCTCTACTTACAACTGAAATATCATGAAGAGAGAGCACTCTCTTTTATACATGAGAGCCTTGAAGATAAGATAACCATCTCATTATTACAGATCCACTTTTCTCTCAACCTATTTCCCATTATTACAAAATATAATCCCTTTAAATCCTCACACATATCTCTCATATATCTTAGATAAGATATTCCAACCAAATCTCCATGATCTTCTCCTTGGAATGGGCTTGAATTATCTCCTCAAATATTGAAATGGTGGAGGAAGTATTTGAGAATTCCTTTGAATTAATCCTTAACACATTCCTACACATTACAAAGCTCACCTATATTTGAGATATATATGAATACATGTCAATTTTCTAACATTTAATCACAAATTCCCTTTTAATACTAAAATGAATAAAGTGGAGAACAATAAGGTGAAACCCAAGTATATTTATGGAAATGATATCATGAAAGTTTAATGGGGCGATGAAATGTGAAGAATGATGAAGGGAAAGATGGATGAAAATATGACATTTCTGAGCCCCAACAATAACCACCTTTATTATATTTCGGGGCTTCTTTAATATATTCTGCGGCCGACTTCTCTTTTTGCCTATTACAATTACATTATGACCAATCCACAAAGTGGATTTGGTCCATTAAAGTAGACGACATGATCAATCCACAATGGGGATTGATTGAATGAATAATATATCAAATAATAATTAGAATACACTTTGCAGTTACATTATTTCAACACTCCCCCTTAACAAGAAGGGTATTCATCAACAAGTTTAGAAGAGAGAGAGGCCTTTATCATCAACAACATCAGGAGGACAACATTATCAATATCATCTTGGAACGCTGACTGGCATATCTATAAATTATTAGAAGTTTTATTCATCGGTAGCATCGTCATTCTCAAATGAATGTAGTCATCATCTGCATCAATATGAATTAGTATAAAACTAATACATCTTCATCATCACAACATGAGGCTGGCTCATCATAATACAGGACTGGATTTATGTCAAAGTTGTTAATATGGAAGCTTAGTAATCGTCTTCCTTTACGTCACAACAATCAAGCTGGAAGCAAGATACTCGTCTTGCTTTTCATCACAACAATCAAGATGGAAGCAAGATACTAGACTGGATTTATGTCACAACTCTCAAGATGGAAGCACAATACTAGTCTCATCTCAACATCTTGCTTTACGTCATAGCACTCAATCTAGAAGCAAGATACTAGACTAGCTTTACGTCACATCTATCAAGATGGAAGCACAGTGGTAGTCTCATCTCATCGTCTTGCTTTATGTCACAACACTCAAGTTGGAAGCAAGATACTAGACTAGCTTTACGTCACAACTATCAAGATGGAAGCACAATACTAGTCTCATCTCATCTTCTTGCTTTATGTCACAACACTCAAGCTGGAAGAAAGATACTAGACTAGATTTATGTCACAACTATCAAGCTGGAAGCATAGTACTAGTCTCATCTCATCGTCTTGCTTTATGTCACAACACTCAGGCTAGAAGAAAGATACTAGACTGGCTTTACGTCACAACTATCAAGCTGGAAGCACAGTGCTAGTCATATCGCAACATCTACTCCCCCTTTCAAGGAAGGTCCTTTTGGACTATACCAAGATTATCTCAAAAGTGCTCAAACTTTACATGAGATAGAGGCTTGGTCAACACATCAACAACCTGTTCATCCGTGCTAACGTACTGGAGCTTTAAGGCTCCTCTCTGCACCATGTCACAGATGAAATGATAAAAAATCTCTATGTGCTTCAACCTGTCATGGAATACAAGATTATCTATCATCTTTATGCAACTCTGGTTGTCACATAGGATCGTGGTTGCTTCCATCTCTAGGTCAAATAGATATATCAACAACTTTTGAATCCATATATCTTCATAGCTGCCAGAACACATAACAATGTATTTTGCTTCCGCTATGCTGAGAGAAATGATGGATTGATTCCTACTCTACCAAAAAATCATGGCTAATCCCAAACTGAAACAACATCCTAAAGTGATTTTCCTGTCAGAAACACTTCTTTCCCAATCTGAATCAGTGTACCCACTCAATGTGAAATCATGATCTCCATCATAATTGAGACCACAATCTAATGTACCCTTAAGGTACCTCATCACATGTTTTGCAACCACAAGGTGAATATGTCTGGGTTCTACCAGAAACCGACTCAAGGTGTTCATGGAAAAAAAAATATCTTGTCTGGTGTTGATCAGGTACATCAGTGATCCAATAATCTATCTATACAATGTGGTATCAATCAATTCTGACGAAGTATCGACCAACAACTTCAGCCTCGTTTCCATGGGTGTATTCATGGGCTTGAACTCTAACATGTCGAATCTCTTCAATATTTCAACTGCATACTTCCCTTGGTTAAGGAATATCCTCTCTGGACTCTACCATACCTCAAGACCTAATAAATAGTGCATTAGGCCAAGGTATTTCATCTCAAATTCTAAAGCGAGTCTCTTTTTACATTCAATGATGAACTTTTCTTCTCCAGTTAAGAATAAGTCATCCACATACAATAATAGTATTACTGTCTCATCGTTCATAACCTTGAAGTATAGGTTAGAATCTACTTTACTCTTGGTAAAACCCAAGGTCGTCAGAAAGATGTTTATCTAGCCATACCAAGCTGTAGGAGCTTGCTTCAATCTGTACAAGGCTTTCTTCAACTTGCAAACATGAGATTTCCTGTCTTCAACTTCAAATCATTGAGGTTTCTCTATATACACTTCCTCTTCGATAACACCATTTAGGAAAGATGTCTTCATGTCCATCTGGTGTAAATTCCACTTCATCGTAGCTGCAAGAACTATGATCGAAGTGTATCTGACTATAGGAGCAAGTGTCTCTTCATAGTCAATGCCTTCTTTTTGAGAAAATCCATGAGCTACAAAACTTGCTTTATACTTCTCAATACTTCCATCAACAACATGTTTTATTTTGAAGAGCCATCTGGACGATACCACATCCTTGCTATTCAGTCTGGGAACTATTTCCCATACATCGTTCTTTATTATGGATTGGTATTCTTCTGTCATGGGATCTTCCCATTCTTTCTTCTGAATGGATTCATCAAAGCAGGTAGGCTCCTTTTCTAGGAATTCACACATCAAATCCATATAACTAGAGAATGGCTTCGGTCTCTTCACATGTCTCATGGTTCCTTCGGGAACACCATATTTCTCTCCATCTTGAATAAGCTTTCTATCCCAAGCTGGTTTTCTTTTATGGGAGATTTTCACTTGAGCAGGTTCTTGAAACTCTAATACGTCATGATCTTCTAGAATTTCCTCATCAGGGGAAGTTATGACTTCCCTCACTGGTTCAACAACTCTGGGAACCTCCCTCACTGATTCTGCAACTCTGGGGATTATGGGTTCCTCTTCATATACCTCTTCAAGATGGCATTTTCTCGATTTATTGAGCGCTGCATCTTCATCAAAGGTCACATCCCTGCTAATATCAATGTGTTGGTGACTTGGTATATAGATCCTGAAGGCCTTGGAGACCTCACAATATCCCACAAATATTCCCTTCTTTCTTGAGGGTTCCTTCTTGTTTCTTTTCTCTTTCAGTATATGTATAAATACTGGGCAGCCAAATATTTTGAGATGGCTTACCTCTGGCTTATTTCCTGTGAACATCTCTTCTGGGGTCTTGAACCCAAGTGCACTATTGGACAATCAATTTTTCACATATACGACTGTCATTTCTACTTCTGCCCATAAACACATAGGAATATCTTGATCATGGATCATGGTCTTCACGACTTCCATTATTGTTCTGTTCTTTCTTTCAACCACACCGTTTTGTTGAGGATTATAGGGAGTAGTGAGTTCCCTCTTGATCCCAACATCTTTGTAGGTTCACGAACTCTTTTGAGGTGTATTCTCCTCCATTATCTGACCTGAGTATCTTGATCTTTCTTTTAGAAAGATTCTCTATCAAGGCTTTGAATTCCTTGAATTTGCTGAACACTTCATATTTAGATTTCAATAGATACAACCAGGTCTTACTAGAATAATCATCAATAAATGATACATAATATACATACCCACTAATGGAGGATGATGGCATTGGGCCAGATACATATGAATGAATGATTTCTAGGACTCCTTCTGCTTTTCTATCTCTCTTCGGAAAGGGGTTCTTGATGTTCTTCCCTTGTGCACATCCATTGCATACACCTTCATGGTCAACCTTGAGTTCTGGTAAACCTGTGACCACTTTGCATATGCATGGTAGCGCCTTGTAGTTAATGTGAGCTAATATTCTATGCCAAAGTTCACATGGATTCTCAATGGCGTGGGTCATGGCAGCTTATGAGTGACCCTTTAACTTATACACGCCACCTTCTTCTTTTCCAATGATGATTACTTCTTTTAAGGTTTCTCCTTTAGCCCACATAAGAAATTCTCCATCTATAAAGGAAACTCTGAAGCCTTTCTTCTCTAAAGCTGATATGGAGAGTAGGTTCTTTGTCAAACTTGGTACATATAGTACGTTCTTCATCTTCATTTCATTTCCTGAACTAAGCTTGTAGTTTGATTCTCCCACTCCCTTGATGGGATATTGATAATCATCTCCAAGTGTCACTTTCTGAGAAAAATTATTTTCTGAAATGTAAGAGAGAATATCTCTTTTTCCTTTCATGTTCTTGGAGGCACCACTATCAATGAGCCAAGCATCCTCTCGAGGTGTTACCAATCCTAAGAGGGCTGCGATTAAGACATGTTCTTTAATTTGTTCTCTTAA
The DNA here is from genome assembly GCA_009831015.1 of Picea engelmannii. Classification (NCBI taxonomy): domain Eukaryota; kingdom Viridiplantae; phylum Streptophyta; class Pinopsida; order Pinales; family Pinaceae; genus Picea; species Picea engelmannii. The sequence goes on from ML796585.1 coordinate 46,155, forward strand.
CATCTTTGTAGGTGGCTCTTCATCTTCAACTACATGGGCATGGTGCCTCTTTTGTTTCCTCTTGTGTTCTTCTCATCTAGCAGGACAAAATTTCACAATGTATCCCATCTTGTCACAATGGTAGCATTGTACATATGAGTAATCTCTTTCCTTTCGTTGTCCTTTCTTCTGGAATCTCCTTGGATGAGATTATTTATGACTAAATTTGTGTTAAGGTTGAGACTCTTTGTAAGTCTCTTTCTAGAAGTAAGACTTCTTTCTTCCTCCTTTAGTGTGAGTAGCTAGGGCTTGATATTCATCTCTTGCTAGTAAAGCCTCTCGGTTAGCTACTCTTGTTTCTTCTTGGATGCATTCTTCCGATAGACTACCAAACTTCAGTTTCTATGTTCTGGCACAAATCGTTTGGATGAATGCATCCCAAGGTCTTGTGAGACCATTTAGTGCCATCATTATAAGTTCATCTTTGTCTATAGTATCTCTAATTGCTTCTAGTTCTTTGAAATGGGATATTCTGGAGAAGTATTCTTGGATTGATTCTCCTTTCTGCATTCTTGTATTCTTGAGATGAGTTCTAAGATTCATCTTCCTGTTTATGTTATTTCCTTCATATAGTCTGTTTAGGACATCAAACATTTATTTCAGAGTCTTCTTTGATGACACATAGGGAATCAGGTGGTCTTTGATTGATTCTGCAATGATTCTTTTGGCCCTGATTGTGTCCTTTTGGTGCTTTGCTTTTTTTGCAGCATCGACGGGTTCCGACACTTCTTCTTTGATGAATATTGCTAGGTCATTCTCTTCAAGAATGATACCAATCCTATACTTTTAGGAACATAAGTTTTCCACACCTTCTAGCATGTCAACAAGCTTAACGCTTGCAGACATCTTTTACTTGAAGCTGGGAAAATGTCCAAAAATGAAAATGTTCAAAATCAAATTCTGAACTTACTAGGAGGTGTGCTTTGCTAAGGCAAGTAGCCTGGTGTGCTTGGATCTGATAAAATCCAACTTTTACCCCTCCAAACTTGTAACGACCCTAGTTGGATAAATGTTTAAATATTATAAGTAAAACTGATTAGGGGATTAATTGTGGTAACAAGTTATTAATTAAACAAAGATGATTTAATGATCTTAATAAAGTGAGTTATTAATTAACTAAAGGATATAATTGTGATTAATTAATTAAATATTTAACTACAGATCACATTTAATGACCTGAGAAATAAATCTAAGAGATCAATGATATATGATATAAAATGGTTGCGTATGCAGCAGGGGAGAGCTATGAATCCCGAGAAGATAAAACATTAAAGGAAGGGTATGGGACATGCACGGGGGTGGTTGAGGAAGTAAAGGCATGAGTCGGTGAAGGAGGAATAAGGGAGGTAGGGAGGTTTACGTGAGGGCATTCGACAGAGGGGGATGCTGAGGACTATGAGATTTGCTGTGAGCAGAGAGTTTCCGGTGTGGCTTTTGATCAGTTGAGGCACCGACTTGCTGGAGGTTTTGGGCACGGGGGCTAGGATATCCATAGATATCCTAGAGCTAGGTAGTTTTCCTAGTTGGCAGGGAGGACAGTAGGTTTTGGGAAGTTATTCTTTATTTGTGGCGGGGTTGATCTGTGTTTCAGGTAGAAGGAAGGCAACAGCAAGGCAACCAGGCAACATAAATTAGCATCGGAACCAGGTAATCTGTTAAACTATGTGTTTATTTCATTCTGCTATGAATACATTATTCATTGATAAATTGAAATTACTGAAGTTGCTATTATGAAGATTGCTGTTATGTTATGAAGTTATTATCTTAGTTCATGAAATAAATTGCTTATGAAACTTAATGATGTTTATAAATATTTGGCTGTTACATATGGTATTAGAGCGTCTTAGTTCAAAATCTGGGCCTGAGGGCCAAAACCCCGAGTGTTAACTCCAACCACGCTTAAACTACAAACAAAACATGTTCAGCTTGACCCGATATGACTGATACAGTATAGGAAAATATACTCAAGATAGCACCCCTACATTATCCAAGCAAATGGTCTCATATATATCACAAACAAAAGATTTAGGCAATACCCTTTAACTGGATCATGAATGGATAATACAATCTTAGTCTGAATATTCAAAGGAACGTCCTTTAAAATAAGTGGTAGAAAACCAACTAGTTTGAAGGATCACTTCCCACAAAATGGCTACCCTTAAAGAAGCCTGATAAAGCTCTTAAGAAAGAAAAAAAGAGAAGTGATAACTTAATTTTATTTGAGCAATACTTGTCAATGGAGTTTCGGGTAAAATAGACACCTGAAATCGATGAAAATGTTGAGGGAAGCTTCTATCGGAGGCTTGAAGTTGGCAAAATTTAATAACTACACGAATGATATATATATATAAAATGCAATAGGACATTTGCAGGACCTTGAAAAGGCCCACTTCATCTTGAACTTACCTAAATGAGGAACTGCCAATGCGCAGCGGGAAAAAGGAAATTTTGAAGACTTGTATTGCACGGGAATGGTGTAAACTACTTGCCTATTAGCCTCGGTGAATTTTAATAATGTAAACTCTCATGAATAGTAGACCAATGCAAATATTAACCGTGCAAAAAGAGCGATTTTAACACCACATAATGCTCACGCAATTATCATTATCCCAAAAACAGAACTGTCTATTACGCCGAAGAATGGATCTGAGCCGTCAGATCTCGGGCAGATACCCGAAAACTGTCGGATCTGCATGGAGTTGCGAGGGAGTTAAGTCCTCGTGGATAGGAGGAGAAATCCCGATGAGAGGTATGAAGGCATCGGGATATCGACATTCATGAAATCGGGATTCACGAGGTCAAGGAAATTGGGACCTTTTAAGTCTCGAAATAGCGGGAACGATCTGGACCGTCCGTTTGAAGAGACACGTGGCGGAGATCCGAAGAAAGTCGGGGATTGGTATATCGGGGATTTCGTGGACACAAAATCTCTGCATTTCGAAATCGTGAAGTCCGAAACCCCGATGAGTGGAGGCCAGCTGTCCGCACATCAGATAAGGAAGACAGTGCCATCGTGAAGGGCCAGCTGTCAGCAAACCGGAGAGTCGGGATTCGGGAAATTGAGATCCAGTGGACATATACACTTTGGCATTGAAAACCCCAAAACCCTGAGAGTTGATATGAACCGTTCATCATTTGGGACGCGTGTCAAAACCCTGGAGGGAGTCGGGAATCAGGGAATCGGATTTTTCGAGCACACAGAAATCTTGTCACAAGGAATCGTGATCCGCGATTTCCCGACAAGATCTGAACCGTTCATTTTGGAGGACACGTGTCAGTAGATCTCGAGGAGTCGGAGATCTGTGCCATCGGAGAATACCCCGACAGGAGATTTATGTGGGCCACAGGTGGGACTAGTGGAGGATAGGTGTCAGCAACCTGGGCAGAGTCGGAAATCGGCATATCGAAATTCCTGAGGACAAGGAAATCGAGACCTTTCGAGTCCCAAACCCCGGAGGAAATCAGGACCGTCCGTTCTAAGGATGCATGGCAGTGATCGGAGCCATCGGGAAGGGTCCCGACAAGAGGTTGTCCATCGGGCCATCGCGGATCGGGAAATCGCGGATCCCGTGGATGAGTGGACCTTGCAATTCGGAACTGCGAAACCTGATTTTCCGAGAAGTACAAAGCTCCGTAGTGGAAGCCAGCTGTCATCGCGGATCGGGATATCGAGAGTCCCGAGAACATAGCAACAAGAGTTGCAAAATCTCAAAACGCAATTTCCCAATGGGCCAAGGGACAATGGGGCCCACATAAGGGTCAACGGTGGACAGGTGGCAGATTGCATCACGAATCGGGATATCGCGAGTTTCGTGGACAAGGTGTCCATGCACTACGAAATCGCGAACCCCGAAACCCTGACATAATTAACTTAACTCTTAACCCTTCATTAAAAGAATTAATTAATGGATGTTTAATTAGGCTTTAATCACATCGCGAAATCGGAAATCGGAGTTTCGTGATTCAATTCACATTGATTCTTTGTTATGGGAAACCTCGAATCCCGATTTCTTAAACATTTAACTCGCCAAGTTAAAGTTATGACCCGCTTTAAATGAAAATTTAAGGGGACGCTGGAAAATTAATATTTTTGTAAACTTTTTAACCATTCGTTGGTTAGGACTAAACAACAAAAGGCTTCGCAAATTTGAGGAGTCATGAAACCCTTGATTGAGAAGGACCGAAACCCCGATGGGGAGCCATAAGGCAACGGTCACATAGGAACCGGTCACATGGACCTCAGCATAGTCAAAAAGGGGTGAATGCGCAAGGAAGAGGCGTATCGGGTATCGGGATATCATGAATCCCATAGACGTGGGGTTCATGCATTATGATATTGCGATGTCCGAAACCCCGATAAGGGACATGGCTGTGGCCTTGTGGTATAATGGTCATATGGAACAAGAGTTTAGCCCGAGGGATAACGCACAAGTACCGCATCGATAGATAGGTGATCGGGAGACTGCAAGGGCAGAGGTTCGTGACAATGGAAGTCGTGAAACCCCGAATCCCGATAGGGATTAGGAGTACAGTCACATAGGAAAGGGTCGTATGGGCCCATAGCATAGCCAGGAAGGGCTGAAGTCTGAAGGGAGCGCATCAGCATATCGAGGATCGGAGAATCGCGAGTCCTAAGGACTTGTGAGGTTCGACATTTGAAACCCTGAAACTCCGATGTAGGACAGGGCTGGGGTCACATGGAACGATGGTCATATGAGAGGGATGTCTAGCCTGGAGGGCTAGCACATAAAGTGCCGTATTGGTGAATCGACAATCGAGAGTTTGAAGGAACATAAATTCTTGACATTGGGGATTACGAAACCCCGAAGCCCGATAAACAGGACTCCTAGGGGGGAATTTGGGCACGGTCCCGGGCAGAGGCCATGAAGAAATGGGAAGGACCTGAGGGTCGGATATTGACCAGTGATTCCCGGGGGGAATCCAAAGAGCCGCTTCGGCTCGGTTGATGAAATTGAACGATCCTGTATACACGTATAACAACATATATACACATATAACAACAGGTATACACCGACGAATGAATTTATAAATACAAGTGAAATAAATTGAAAGAAAAATGCCGAAATCCATATAGGGCTGGAATTACAAGCAAATCATTTCTATTTCGCACTGCAAAAAAAATAAAATAGGAAATTACCATTCATTACTACAACATAAGGAAGGTTTATGCAAATTATTGACTCAATCAACTCCGCGTTCTTCATGAAGGTAGTGCGACTGTGCACAAGCTGGCGGACTGAATTGTACCTCTTACCATACCTGAGGGTGAACTCCGCAAAGTGTACAGACAGGGGATTGGTTCCCAACATTTCAAAGAGACTGGACTCCAAGTCCTGGATCTTGTCAGTGACCACATCAATATACTCTGTTTCTGCAAATGATCTGGCAGTAGATACAGCAATACCCAGCACTAGCAAGGTGCTCAGAACAATGGCAAGGATGTGAGCCATGGCAAGGGAGATTCCAGAAACCTTTGAAAAGAGCAGAGACAGATCTGTGGTAGACAAAGACTGATGCGAGGAAAGTCCCAGCGGATGAGAAAGTGGAGGCAGAGGAAGGACGCGTAGAGAGTCGAAAAGCTGACAGGTGTAGAATGATGGGGTTAGATATGAGGGAAATAGAGGAATCCAGACGAGCACGTGGAACCCATGCGTTCCCGAATCCTTGGGTGTACGTTTAATTAT
>ML796585.1:60046-74193 GCA_009831015.1 Picea engelmannii
TGAAAAGGTGCGATGAAGGTGCCAAAATGATCCTTGAGGGAGGGCACACTTTTCTAGATGGTTTTAGGGCTGAAATACCTCACCAACAAAAATCCCTAATTTGCATGTACGACAATAGTGACGTTTTTCACTTTCTCTTGTGAAAGATGCTTTCTTCAGCTTAGCTCTGAAACCATGTTAAGGTTTAATCTATTATTAGAGTTATTTTCATTTCAATAGATAACAATAGCATAAGATAGGATCACTGATAAATACACAATCACAAGAGACACATCATTTATCCTGGGAAACCCTCATGGGGAAGAAAACCCAACAAAACTTCCTTAATATAGATAGCCAATACAATGCCAAGAGATAACTCAAACAAGTATAGAAAGTCCTCTCCCAAAGATGTGCCTCTCTCTCTCTCTCTTCTGCAACTGCAGCTCTGAAAATTGTCTCTCAATGAACAAGTGAGTGTGTGTGTAATTGAGGCGCTAGCCTCCTTATTTATACAAGTCTGGCATGTGTGGAAGTGTCTTTTCATTGGCAGGGCCGAATTCTTCTTCTGGGTGGTTATAACCACCTTTATTATATTTCGGGGTTTCTTTAATATATTATGGGGCTGACTTCTCTTTCTGCCTATTACAATTACATTATGACCAATCCACAAAGGGGCTTTGGTCCTTTACAGTAGCTGACATGATCAATCCACAATGGGGATTGATCCAATGAATAATATATCAAATAATAATTAGAATACACTTTGAAATTACATTATTTCAACATAACAGATCTTCTCTCCTCTAGGTTGTGTGCAATTAAATCAAACTTTCAAATGAATTCACACAATAATTAACAATGCATTTGATGAACTCAACAAGTTATCACGTGCACACAAAAATTTAGAATTGGAAATCAGAGCTAACACAACACAAATTTAACTACAACAATCTAATAAATAACTAAACTAAAAAAATTAACTAAAGCAATGTGCTACACTTGGTTGGTGGGCCCAAGCCAACATGGTACACATGTTGATGAAATTTCAGAAGCTAGGTGTGCTGAACAAGTGAATCAAATTCAATATCTAGAAGTCTCCATTCGTATGATATCGATCACCACATCAAAATTAAGTGCAAACAATTAACACATGATTCAAGAGCAATAAACCTTGTTCATAATATTATCAACATTCCTCTCTTGTCAGCCTCATGAGGCTCATTTTATACATAAAATCACTTTATAGAGGATAGAACCGAATCTCAAAGCTTAGGAAACAAATTTTACAATTTTAGATAAAATCCCCAAATCTTGTTTTTTCACCAAATATGACAAATTTAGGTTAAATTCCTTCCTTATTTCTTAAACCATTTCGAATTTTGAAATACTATCCTTGTCTTACTCAATTTTTCATATTTTAGACAAAACCCATATCTTATAATTTTGAGATTTGCCTCCATATACACGTAAATCGAGGCACAAGTTGGCAGTTTGAGAATTTTACTAATTTTTGCAGAATTGTTCCCCCTGATATGGAGTTCCACACATGCGTGCTGGGTGAATTTCAAAACATGTGTCCGCATGTTGAAACTTCTATGTACAAAACCCATGTCCCTGATTTTCCTATAGAAGCATGCCAAATTTTCGACTATAATCCAGTATCAGATGGTTCATGATGGTATTGGATGACCTGGAGCATTCTGGTACCAGATGGTTGTTGATGCTGGTACCGGATGACCTAGAAATTTTTGGTACCAGATGGTTTCTAGAACATTCTGGTACTGGATGAGATGATTTGCGAGTACCAGATGACCTGAATTACGAGTACCTAAATTATGAGTACCGGATGACATGGAGTGTGAGTACTGGACAACTGTGCAAGCTCATAAACCATCATTAATAAAACATGAAAAGCCTTCTTTAATCACTAAAAACATAGTAAATAATGATTTATTAACCACAATGGATGAATAACAAGAGATAATGGAGGTTTATGGTGTAATTAGGGATATAGTATCGGCGAAATGCAGGAAAAAGGTATTATGATGAATGCATTTGTATGGAGGAAAATATGACAAAACTGGAGCCCAACACACCCCAAACCCAAGGATATTCATGTCCTCATGCAAACAAGGTGAATAACTTATGATACTTTGCTTATAGATTTATGTGACATTGTTTCTTTTGTGTAGGTGTTGGTTCTTGTGGAGTGACACTTTGGAAACTGCCACAGATTAATTTCAAATGGAGAAACAAAATTATCATAAAAATGGAGGACAAATAGTGGATGGGGTATCAAAGTGATGGTGAATGGTTTATAAAATTATGTTGATGGTGGTCATATAAACTTGGACGTCTTTATACTCGGCATCTTACATCAATTTTAAGACCAATATTTACTTTGTGGTTCTTTGTTTGGATAAACAACAATGAATTCATCCTCTTTGTGATGACTTAAGAATGATTTATGATGTACAAAGAGAAGAAACTATAGATGTTTCTTTGTATTTGTATACCACATATTTCCTTTTCATTACTTGGTCTTATCATGAGAGTATATTTTTTATTATGACAAGTGGAGTGAAGATGGAGGGTTTACAGAGTAGTTTTGATAATTCATAGTGGAGTGTGGAGTGGGTAATAGTGGTTATGCATCATTTTTTCCAAGTTCTTAGTAAATTAAAAAGATTTGTACCAGTTTTACCTCAATTTACCCTTGCTTTGAATTCTAAAGCATGTTGAAGTGGAAACTGTGCAGAACATGATGAAAGATCTGTGGAGCCATGATGTGGACTACTGAAATTTGAAGATGAAGTGGAGCAAGGATGAGACCTGATGGAAATTGATGAAGGCCGAAGAGAACATAAGTTGATCTCCTTAAGAGAAAAAAACTGGCTGAAGATGTTGGAGATACCGCTAAGAATCTGAAGATATGGAAGGGATATGAGGATCTCTTCACCCCCAAACCCAAGAGTTTGCATGTCCTCAGGCAAACTGCTACAAACTTTCTAATACCAATTTGAGAGATGATAAGAACAAAACATAGGAGATGCTAATAAATTGTGGGAACACAGAGAAATATGATAATAATATCATGAAAATACAAACTGATCATATCATGAAGTACATATAATGCCACATTCATTTAAAAATTTCCAATAAATATTTGATGACAAGTAGCATGAATGCACAAAAAATGAGGAGTTTTCAAAAATCACTTGTGAATATTCATCGTCTATGTATAACCAACTTTTCTGTTCTATAGCATAGATTTCTATTTCCTTGCTTATACAAATTTCATCAAAATATTAGCAACACTTATGCTCAGAGAGTCCTGTATATTTTGGAGTAGGGATTTTGTTCTTCTCCTTTAGAAAGAAAAATAAAAGAGTATCAACAGTCTCAACAAATGAAAACCCCATAGGAAACCGATCAACCCTTTTCACTCTCAAAAGATTTAGAGTCATTTAAGTAATAAATATAAATTTCACAGTTGAGTATATTAGGCTTCTAAGATCATGGTCCCACTCTTAAGATAATACATCTTAGATATAGTATGAATTGGATGATAGGGTCTTAAGTTCAACTTAGGGTTATTATCAAATAACAAATAGACAAACTTTATTTAGCCTTTAGTTCAACCATGCATGTTTCTTCTTAATTATTTACACAAGTATATCGTTCATACAAATAAATATAGATTAGGCATATCAAAATTAGAACCCATTGCCAACAAGCATGTTCAGTACTCCGATGGGGTAATTTTGACATCTAAGAAATATCCTACCCAGGAAGAATTCTCCATTTCCCACAAGCTTGTTCAATACCATGATGGGTTTGCCTAGTCATACCACAGGCTAATACCCACTGCCAATAGACCTGTTCAGTATCCCAACGGGTTAGCCTCTTACACCCATTTTCCATCAAAGGCTCTTGTCCCAAACTTTACCCTTAATATAAAATTTATATGTTGTGTTCGCATGGGTGAATGGGGAAGCATCTTTGAAAGCCTTTTTACGGGATGGGATGGTATTGGGTTGGGAGATATTTTATAGATTTCCCATAAAATATTTTTCACATGAAAAATAGACTTATGTATTGGGATTTAGTCCAAATACATATCATGGTCAAACTTACTTAAATTTTGGTGGATGAGGCCATGAGAGAATGACCTAAAGGTGCCTCTAGTCCTCAAGTTCATCTTCTCCATATAATTATGGTAGTGTTCCCATGGGTAGAAACTTCATGCACTCCCTTACTACTCTTTAATAAGGATTCTCTACTGACCAACTTTGAGATTAGATCAAGTTGTACTAGATTCCTATGGGCCTCATAATATGGACTTTTAACTTTATGTAATCCCATAGTATAACCAAATACATGGCTATGAGTTACTACTTATAATAAATGATATGAAATTTTGTATAAAGAATGAAAATGACATCTCTTGAAAATAATTGGTTGTGACAAAAAGTATTGGGTTTTATTAATTGAACTCTTTTCTTTTTAGTTTTTCATTATTAATGATTACCTAAACTGTAAATTTCTTCAAGAAAAACAATTCATAAAAATAGTAGAGAAAAACTAATTAAGGTCAGAAAGTAGTCTCCAGAAAAACAAATTTTAGGAGAGTAATAGACAAAGGGATTCAACCATTCCAAAACAATATTAGGTAACAAAAGATCAGAATAAAATACATTTTTTATGAAACAACGGAACCAAAAGAAATGCAATTACTTCCCTGAATTAGTCATGAAGATATTCTCCAAATCCAACCAAAAAGATAATGCCTACAAAACTCCAACAAATTGTCATGGCCTCATTTATTTAGAAAACTTTGAAAAATATCTATCATCTAAAAACATATTAAAAACAATTCTGCAATAAACTATATGCAACATTTATTCACCTATTCTCTATCCTACCTTAAAAAAAAAACCCTTTTCAAGTATATACGTACTTCCAATGAAACCATGTGCGTAACATGATTACAACTATACTCACATTCAGGTTTGAACAATATACTTTAATAAATAACAGAACACGAGGAACCGATTGTTTCGAATGATATGATTTGAAGATTTGTTGAAGAAAACAATGGCGTTGTTTCAATCTGATAGTTGTCTGGAACCATAGCTCAATGTAGTCTTGGTGTTCTTGGTTAAATTTCTCATTTAGACCACTTTGCATTTTTTCATCTATCATTCCATGCATATCATCTTCTTTCGGATGGTTTATCTCTTGGATGCATACATGATCTGGTGATAGACATGTCAAGAAATCCTCGATCTCAGGTTCTAGTTGTTGCTTTGCTTTTAATGATTCTTCGATCTCCTCTACAGGTTGAAAAAGGTGATAAGAAGAGGATTCTAGATCTTCTCATGGATGTAGCTCATGGAAATATTTTTCTTTTATTACTTCTAGAGATGCGGATAGGTTTTTGAATATTGCCAATATTCGCTCTTTCTGAGAGGCAGAGATACCAACTGCAGCTAGGATTTGAGATAGTTCTTGCAAACTCTTGGTCATCATTGAATGTTTGTTGCTGGTTGACGGGTCCTATCTCACACATAGATTAGGGGTTCTTACAACACCCAAAAAATTTTAAAAATCCTAAAGATCTGAATAGTAACTGAACTAAAAGAAAATGTAAGCACACCAATTATATACTCGAAGCACCACTGTGCTACTAGGACCCCGCTGCCACTAAGTTATCTGTTCACACAAGTTAGCTTCTCTTCTCATATATATATATATATATATATATATGAATAATATTAATAACAAAAAAATTATATATATGAATAATATTAATAACAAAAAAATTATAACTACTGAAATGAAGAGGACAACCTAACTTTGGAGCAACCCCACTAAAGTAGACGCCTGGTATCTTCCCTCACATCTTACCATATTCTCTCCACCCTTAGGTCGTCCTTAAATGCACACCACACTTGCATAAAAAATAAACAGAATTGCATGAAAATAAACACACTTGCATGGAAGGAACAATCAAGGCTTTGGAGAAATAAAAACAACTTACCTATGCTCTGATCCCTTTAGCACCTCCCTGACAAGGGCGCCAAAAATGTTGGGATAAATATATGCACTCTTAATTCCCAACATTAAATTATTAACCGAGGCTCGTAAGCTTCGAGGTGAAAGCACATAAAATGCAGGATTGGAGCCTAATCTAACCTAATCTAAAGTTGGCGACAATATGAACAAACTTCGCAAAGTAAAACAAACTACAGAATATTAACACTAAGGATTCATCACTTTGACATAGAAACAACTTAGTGCTATAAAGGATTATGTCAAAGTCCTTCATGCACTTAGGGTGATGTTGATGTGATTAATCATGAGTATATTACTTAATTTTATTGTCCTTTAATGATTATTTCCTATAGCGGATCCACACTTAAATGCAATAAAAGAAACAAGCAAATGGAAATGACTTCAAGTGATAGGAAATAAACTAACACCTTAGGTTGAAACCCATCACTGAAAGGCCATATCTCATGATTTAGGCCTTTAATATTCATTTGGTGATTGAAGCTATATAAATTTAAAGTGCAATAAACTCAAAATCATCAATCTCAATCAATACCAAACTAGCCTAATCTAGCAATCATCAAATATACTCAATATTAAAATTCTGGTACTGAAATCAGAAACTAGTGCAAACTGGTACCAAGATCTAAAATAAGTAAAAAGTCCTCATTAAAAACTTATTCTCAAAATCCAACCACTTTAATACTTGTCGTGTTGTCTTCAAACCTTTGTTGACTAATTGTAAAAGTAAATTATTGAAAATAGAGTAAAACAAATGAAAATGCTGCAAAAAAAGTACTAGCCTCTTGTCACTCCTTTAAATAATTATGGAATCAACCAAAAAATCAACCCATAAAACATATAAATGACTCTTCTCATTTAAATCCACTCAGTACTCAAGCTCTTCAGAAAAATGGAATCACCCAAAAGACTCTTTCAATCACTCATCCATTTACAGTAAAATTCCACAAACTCAATTTCAAATATTGTTGGTTGTTGAATTCATGCTCAACAAAATATAATCACAACCTTCTTCTCAAACTCCTAATTGGTTCCAACTAAAGAATAATTTAATGTATGTCAAGAATCAATGCTTTGTTTTATGAGTATGTTTTGAATAATATATTTGCACAATCCTTATTTTTAATATTCAAAATCTTTGGAGTTATGTTAATATCATTCTTTGAAGATTGTTAGGATATTTAGACACTTAGGAGTTAGTTAAGATATACTTGGTCTAATGTTTCATCAGAAAAAAGTGTGTTTCTTAGTGTGTTTCTTTAGTATGTATTAGTATGCATTTGTAGTTAAGAAATCCGACAGTGACGATATGTTCCCATCATAGAGTGATCCAAGGGTTCATATTATCCTCGATCTTAATGACCATTGATCTGTGGATTAACACCCAATTGGTCCATGATCTCTATTTAAATAGAATGGAGGGTCATTTGCCGATGATCGATTGTGAAAAACTCTCTTGTAAAATCTCTCTGTAATCTTTTTCTTTTGCATTAATAAACTTCTCCAAGTGGCCACATTGGCTGGGGCCGTGGATGTTTCCCTGTAGGGGTTTTACCTTTCAAAACATCAGTGTGTTGATCTTTGATATGGATGTGTGAGAAATTACTGAAGGTGTTCTTCCTCTGTTGGAATACTTGTGTTGTTGAACATGGTATCAGATCCTATTTGAAGACCCGCTCTTGTTGTAGATCGAGATCATGAATTCGAGTTGCCTCATATCAATTTTATGTAATTTTTGTAAATTTATGGGATAATAGGACTGTTCCATTGCGTTCGAAGAACTCATTTCAGTTAGGAACACTTTTAGTTTCACTCGAAAAGGTTTCCGTTTGCCCAAGATACGACCATTTCAGTCAGATTCAGAGGTATAAAGCCTGAATACACATTTTTTTATTTTTTTGCAGAGTATTATTTTGGTTTTATATTATTTGTTTCCAAGTTGATACTCTTTTAGATCTGTGTATGCTATTTTCACTGCGCCCTGTGTGATCTCAAAAAATCATAAACATATAGGAAAAGGTGCATCTTCTGGGAAAGCTAACCGAAATCTAACCCTTGTTGTCATCGAGAAACACAATTTTTTTCTTGTGTGAAAAAAGTTTTTTTCGAGCACACTCTCCAAGGCCGTCAACACCAATAACAAAAAAAATCCTCTTGCTAAACAATATGTTTTGCTAGCCCATTTGGTTAAAAATTTCCTTATTGAGTAAGAGGTCTTGAGTTCAAGTCTCTCTTTTTGTTACTTTTTTTGAAAAAGTTCATGTTCCATTGTAAAGTGTATTTCACTTCAACTATAAAAGTGAATCACTATAAGTAGCTGTAATGCTTTATTTTATATTTATTTATTTTTCATGCGACTTTTATTTTATAAAATAACTTTATTGTAAAAGTGATCCCCACTTCTTTTTATAAAAGTGGGTCACTTCATAAAGCAACATACATCACCACGTGGTCCTTTGGTTATCGTTTATGTTTTTTTTTTTTTAAATAGAATAACTTTCACATCCAAAGTCTGTTTTTAGTGCCATTTTTTTTTAAACCACATTAATTTTTGAGATATTTCCATCCAGATCATCAGTTTCATTTTTTAAATCCATAGTATCTACATATTTAATATGACTTCTTCCAGTAATATTTTTCTTACTAGCACCAACTACTTCCAATGGAAATCTCATATGGAGGATTTATTAAGAAGTAAAGGCTTGTACTGGATTACCTTGGGAAAGGAAAAACAACCCACTGATGCTAATAATAAAGTCAAATGGGATAATAGGAGTGACGAAGCACGTGGACTAATCAGAATGTCCATCTCTCCTAATTTAAGGTTCCACCTTAAAGAAATTGATGACCCCGATGAAGCTTGGGAAAAGATTGAAATTGTGTTTGGTAAACTCAATATTATTCAAGAACAACAATTAGGAAATCAAGTACTGACTTTAAATACAAGTTTTTTTCTTACATTGGACACTATCTATCTAAGTTTAAAACACTCATAATTTTATGTGAAGAATGTGAGATAAATATGGAGGAAGAGTGTTGCATCTATCTTATTCTCTCTAAGCTAGTTAGTGTGTATTATGTATTTGTATCTACCTTTTATTCCATGAGAGAGGTTCTAGGGACAACTTAGGGAAAAAACCCACTCTTATGTCCTTTTTTCTACTTTGATTAGAGAGGAAGATAAGCTTGTACAACTTGGAGTGATCAACACTGCAGGTACCTCCAACATAGCCTTAGTTTGCCAACAAAAAGATAAACCCAAGAATCCCAAGAAGCAACATCCTCACTACAACAACAAGAAACATAAGGTCCCAAACCCACTCAAACAACTTCAGCTCCTAATGGTGACAAATAAGAAAGATGGACATAAAAGATAGACATTGCATATTTTGTGATAAAGATGGTCATGATGATTCCAAATGTTTCAAGAATATGGTATCTTTAGAAGAAGCTATGAAGAACCACAACATCAATATTGATTCTACTTCTTCTTATTCTTCTCATGGACATGCACTTTCTGCTTCTGGTTTCTCCTTCAATACAACTTCTACTTCTTCTTTTGATGTGTGGCTTATTGATTCTGGATCATCTTATCATATGGATAAGGATAAAGACATATTTTCCACTCTAAATGAATGCAACACCAAGAAAATATTTGTTGGTGATGATAGATCTCTTAGTGTTGTAGGATTTGGAACAGTTCAACTAGATAATGGTCATTTCAATGATGTATTATGTGTTCCAAGTATTTCTTGTAACCTTATATTAATATATCAAATCACTCATTCAAGTGAAGGTAAAACCGTAGAGTTTTCACCTCACCAAGTTGTAATCAAGGATCTAAAATATCCTACGCATGTTCTTGCAAATGGAATTGCTGATGATATTACCAGGTTGTACAATTTTGACAACTTTGGGTCATCATCTTTTTCATCAGTTTTTGTTTCTCATAGCGATGACTTGAGAAAACTTTGGCATGAGTGGTTTGGTCATCTAAACTATCACTCATTGCAACAACTATGTAATCAACATATCATGACTGGTCTTCCTCCTGTTTCATGTAGATATGGTGTTTATGCTAGTTGTGTTCTTGACAAACATCATCAAGATAGTTTTGACAAACATGCCTCTTAGCACGCCTTGGGCCCTTTGCAGTTTGTTCGTAGTGATTTGTGTGGTCCACTTTCTTCTCCTTCTTTTTCTAGGTGCACGTATTTCTTAACTTTCATTGATGATTTTTCTAGACGTACTTGGGTTTACTTATTAAAACTTAAGAGAAAATGTTTTGACAAGTTTTTGGCCTACAAGGCCCTTGTAGAAAAGCAATATGGACATCAAATTCAAAATTTAAGAACAAATAATGGAGGCGAATATGTGAACAATAATTTTAGAATTTACTACAGTACACATGGCATCCAAATGCAACACACTGTTCCATATACACCACAAAAAAATGGTGTTGTTGAGAGAAATAACTGTACATTAAAATAAATGGTTAATTGTATGATCCAATCTAAGGGATAAAGTCTAAAGTATTAGGCATAAGCAATCAACTGTGAAAACTACATAGTAAATCACACTCCCACGAAGGCTCTTAAAAATATAACACCAGAAGAAGATTGGACTAAAATTAAACCAGATATAAGTCACATCCGTGTATTTGGCAGTATAGCATGGGCTCACATTCCTGATGAGAAAAGGAAAGCATTGCAGCCTAAAAGTGAGAAGTGTATATTTGTTGGTTATTCTAAGGAATTCAAATGTTATAGACTTCTTCAACCACATTGTAATGAAATTATTATTAGAATAGATGTTAAATTTGATGAAAATATCTTGTCCTGCGAGCCTAATTCGACAATTGTGCCTTCTTTGGCCCGCGGGCCATGTTTGACATTTATGCCTTCTTTTGTTCCTATTCTAGTTTCTTCTTCAAATGATG
The DNA here is from genome assembly GCA_009831015.1 of Picea engelmannii. Classification (NCBI taxonomy): domain Eukaryota; kingdom Viridiplantae; phylum Streptophyta; class Pinopsida; order Pinales; family Pinaceae; genus Picea; species Picea engelmannii. Next base: position 71,043 of record ML796585.1, read on the forward strand.
ACAATGAGGATGAAAATATACCTACGCCTGCTCACCTTCCTCCATATGAGTCCTTTGAACTTGAACCAACACCAGTTCCACCACTTCCTAGATGGGTCTGTTCAACATGAGAAGCAACTGGTGGTATTGTCGGTGATCCTTTAGATCAACGCCGAACACGTTCACAGTTCCAATGAGCCTCTTTTCTTTTGGATCAAGTTTTAAAGACTCATGATCCATATATATTTGCAGAAACTTTAGGTCATCCATATTGGGAGACATCAATGAATGAAGAGTATTGTTCTTTAATGAACAACGATACTTGGGATCTTGTACCTCTTCCAAAAGGAAGAAAACTTGACAGATGTAAATGGGTCTACATAACTAAGTATGCATCATATGGAAGTGTTGAAAGACACAAGGCTCGGTTAGTTTCCAAAGGATTTTCCCAAGTTGAAGGAAATGACTATAATGAAACCTTTTCCCCTATAGCCAAAATGAATTCCATCTGCCTTGTTCTTGCCCTTGCTGCCTCACATAAATGGGAGGTCCATCAGATGGATGTCAAACCCACCTTCTTGCATGGATATTTGCAAGAATAAATCTACATGGAACAACCTCCTAGCTATGTCCATAATGACTCTAGCCTTGTTTTTCATCTTAAGAAATATCTTTATGGTCTTAAGCAAGCTCCTCGATCTTGGTATGCCAAAATGGACAACTTTCTTATTGAAACTAGATTCTCTAGGTGTCATTCTGATTCTAATGTCTATACCAAGAAATTAGGAATCCATCTCATAATCCTTGTCCTTTATGTTGATGACATTATCCTTACTGGTAGTAACTCAAAACTTTTAAACCATTTGAAAACCAACCTTAAGAAGAATTTTGAAATGACAGACTTAGGATTTTTGCACTATTTCCTTGGCCTCCAAGTTTTTCAAACCAATGAAGGAATTTTTCTTTCCCAGTCTAAGTATGCTTGTGACCTTCTTCGTCGCTTTCACATGGATGATTGTAAACCAACCCCTTCTCCCTTCCATTCTGGATTCAACCTAACTGCCACTTGTACTTCTCCCAAAGTTGATACCACCTTGTGTTGTCAGTTAGTTGGTAGCCTCTTATACTTGACTCATACCCGTCCTGATCTTTCCTTTTTTGTTGGTATTGTTTCCCAGTATATGCAAACACCCCATGAAATCCATTGGAAAGAATACAAAAGGATACTTCGGTATGTCCAAGGTACAATTCAGTTCAAGATACATTACAGTTCATGGGGGACTCCTTTATTGGTTCGTTTCATTGATTCAGATTGGGATGACGATCCTGATGATCAGAAGTCTACTTTAGGTTATGTTTTCAGCCTTGGTTCAGGACTTGTCACTTGGGCCTGTAAGAAACAATAGGCTATTGCACTTTATTCAACAAAAGAAGAGTACCGAGCAACGATAAATGTAGGTCAGGAAGCCTTGTGGCTTCGACAACTCCTTTCAGAGTTTGGATTCCTGCAACAACATCTGACCAACCTTTGGCATGATAATCAAAGTGCCATCAATCTCGCCAAACACCCATTTCAAAATCATCACATAAATCACATCGAGATACACATGAAATTCATCAGAAATCTCATTCATGATCAAATTATTGAAGTGCTCTTTTTCCATAGAGAATATCAAGTCGTAGAATTTTTCATAAAGTCTCTTACAAAGCATTTTTTTTCCAAAGTTTGATCTATGTTAGGAGTTCATGAAGTTGTCATTAAGGGGGGCTAGGCTCTAATGCCTCATTCCTTCTCCTATTGTGTCACTATTGTAAATCCTTCAATCCTGTCCCAAGTTGTTCTTAAGAGGGGATTTTAGGATATTTAGACACTCACGGGTTAGTTAAGATCTACTTGGTCTAATGTGTCATTAGGTAAAAGTGTATTTCTTAGTGTGTTTCTTTAGTATGCATTAATATGCATTTGTAGTTAGGAAATACGACGATCACGATATGTTCCCAACATAGAGTGATCCAAAAATTCATATTCTCCTTGATCTTAATGACCATTTATCTGTGGCTTAACACCCGATTAGTCCATGATCTCTATTTAAAGAGCATGGAGGGTCATTTTCCGACGATCGATTGTGAGAAACTCTCTTGTAAAATATCTCTATAATATTTTTATTTTGCATTAATAAACTGCTCCAAGTGGTTGTGTTGGCTAGATCTATGGATGTTTCCCTGTAGGGGTTTTACCATGTCAAAACATCGATGTGTTGATATTTTATCTAGTTGTATGAGCAACTACTGAAGGTGTTTATCCTCTGTTTGAATACTTGTGTTGTCAAACAAAAGCCTATGATAGATATTTCTGTAAGAGTTCAAGATTGATTTTTGTTTGTTTCTTCACATAAAATTCAATCTTTCAGATTGCATTGAAATCCTCTAATTAAAAAGACATTCCTGTAACGTGTATCACTCTAACGGTGTAATGGAAATAATGAATCGAATTGAATTGTTTGCAAAAATAAATAAATAAAAATGATGGACTATGTTTACACTTCAATGAATAAGAGTTTGTTGCTTTGTTCTATCAATTCAACTCACATTGAAATACTTAAACTGAAATCAAAGATCACATGTGTTTTATGGTTATGTCATGTAAGAAATAAAATCAATTTCCCACCACACAATGCATCTATAACATATCTTCTCTCCTCTAAGTTGCGTGTAATTAAATCAAACTTTCAAATGAATTCACATAATAATTAACAATGCATTTGATGAAATCAACAAGTTATCATGTGCACAACAAATTTAGAATTGAAAATAAGAGCTAACACAACACAAATTAAACTACAACAATATAATAAATAACTAAACTAAAAAAATGAATTAAAGCAATGCATTACACTTGGTTGGTGGGCCCAATCCAACAGGGTACGCACGCTGATGAAGTTTCAGAAGCTAGGTGTGCTGAACAAGTGAATCAAATTCAATATCCAGAAGTCTCCATTCGTATGCAATCGATCACCACATCAAAATTAAGTGCAAACAATTAACACATGATTCAAGAGCAATAAACCTTGTTCATAGTATTATCATCATTCCTCTCTTCTCAGCCTCATGAGGCTCATTTTATACATAAAATCACTCTTTAGAGGATAGAACCGAATCCCAAAGCTTAGGA
>ML796585.1:85029-109096 GCA_009831015.1 Picea engelmannii
TACCCAGCAATAGATGACAAACATCCATGGGAATGACATCACATAATATTTCGTCCTTATAACCTCCTATTTTAAATTCAACTAAACATTGTTTAGTGACATTTACATGATGTCCTTTTTGTAGCCATGAAACTCTATATGGGCTTGGATGTACGATAGTCTCCAGCTCCATCGTTTCTACCATCTTTGTAGATACGAGATTGTCTGTGCTACCATTGTCCACGATGAATTTGCATCCTCTATCTTTTGTCTTGCAAGCAATCTGAAACAGACTATTCCTTTGGGCTAGGTTCTCTTCCTCCTTCTTTGGCGTTAAGAGAAATTTCCTCATCATCAAGGATCTTTCACCCTCAACATCTTCTACCTCAACATTCCATCCTTTTGCTTCAACAATGTGAGTTTCACCACCTTCTTTCTTCCTGTCTTGACACTCGTAAGATTTATGTCCGTTTTTTCCGCAGACAAAACATTTCACTTCATCTCCTCTGCCTCTTCCTCTTCCTCTGGCTCAAGGAAAAGTATTTCTGTCAGCATACTACCCTCTCTGTGAGCTTCCTCCTCTCTCATGCTGAGTTTGAGGTTTCTTCCCCTCTTCTTGAGGTCTTTGAGTTCTATCCTGGGCAATTGTTTTGCCTCTGTCTTGACTTCTGCCTTGGCCTCTTTGACCTTGTTTTCGACTCAACTTCTCTTCAGCTTTCAGAGCCATCTGATAAGAATCTTCCACATTTCTAATGATCATCATGCTCATCTCATCTTGGATGTCATATCTCAGACCATTCATGTACCTGGCAACCTTTTCATCATTGCTTTCCCGATGACCTGCTCTGATGTTTATCTTGTAGAATTCTTCAGTGTATTCCTTTACTGACATTAGCTTCTGTCTCAAATTATGCATCCTTTGAAACATAGTGATTTGATAATCCTTGGGTATGAATTTGGCTTTCATCTTCACAACCATTCTATCCCAACTTTTTATTTTCTGCTTGCCTTTGCAGCATCTGTCAGCTTGCAGTTCATCCCACCATAGTGCTGCATGCCCTTTAAGACTTGTGAAAACATGTTTAACTTTTTTATCTTCCTCGACATCCTTATAGTTGAAGTATTTATCCAGAGTTCTAATCCAGTCTAGAATCTATTCAACATACAAGTTTCCTTTGTATACTGGAATGTCCATTTTTGCTCAGGAACCTATCGTAGCAACAGACTTGAATAGGCATTCGTCTATGACATCTTTGACCGTGACTTATTCTTCATGTCCAACTTCATTTTCACTCTTAGCCTCACTGATATCTCCAGTGTCGACTGTGCGCCTCTGTGCTGTCTCCATGGTATCAAGCCTGGCACGTAGTTCGCGCATTTCCCTTTCCACTGCTGGATAGAGCATTGGTCTATCTCTTCTTCTCGGTGGCATGGATGAGAATGGTTCTCTTTATCTTCTACAAAAAACAAAGAAATTTGTTCTGTGCTCTGATACCACAACTGATGCAGACCCCCAACTCTCAAGCCAAGATCCACTCATAGGATCATTCAAATCTCCTTAAGCCGAAGTGGCTCTTTCAGATCCCTATCGGAACCTTCAACGAATCGGTCCACAGGTCCTTATGAAACCCCCTTATGCGAAAATGCACAAGGTACGAGCTTCACCTCCACATGACCACTACTGGCCCTGGCACGAGTGTCTTTTCACAACTCACAACCTCGCGAATTGAAGCTTTCCTACAAAATTCTGAGATGCGATAGTCAGCGATAGTCTGACTTCCCTTTCACACTTCTCGCCACTCGCAACCTCGTGAGTTGGAGTGTAGAGCCTTCGTGCTGCTCCTTTGCGAAATCCTGATATGTGATAGGGAAGCTATGGGCTGGCCCCTCGATGTGCGAGTACACGCCACTTGTCACCCTTGCAGTCCCACCTGACAGGTGTGCCATGCATTCACATGAGATCTCAGCTCTCGCCACTTCGCAACTCCTGCAGTTGAAACTGACTCCTCTCAAATCTCGAGCTCCCGAAGTGCCGAATTCCCGAAACTCCACGCTAATTCCTTTCGCAACTCGTGACTTCAGGACTTTCATTCCACTGCACTCAACTCCTTGTCGTCAGGATCCTCGAAATGATGAAATGATCTGACGACTTGTGTAAAGAATGATCAATGGTCCACATTGATTCTTACCTCCTGAAGGGTGGATTCATCCAATTCTTATCCTTCTTGCAGCTTCACTGGAATCCCACGGTCCTCACGACTTCGCAAATTCTCCATAGAGAATTTCGACCGCTCGTTGTTCCTGGACAACTTCTGCGAAATAAACCAAGGTTCTTCCTTATGAACTTTAGTTCTACTGGATGAATTCGACCCTCATCTCCCTTTGAAGTAGTTTGAATTCCATCCCCCTTTGCAATATTCAAAGGTATTATCCCTCCTGATCTTTAACTTACAAACTCAAACCTCCAAAAGGGTTCCTGCTCGCACTCCTTGCGACAGACTTTCAAATACTTCTAAGTATTTGATTATTTCGACTTTGTGCACTCTCTGCAACAACAGTCCTTCAACTCTCCCCTTTTGGTTGATAAGTTCTAAGATTTCAACCAGCCTGTGCACACCTTGCATGGATTCTTGTGCTTCACTTGCACTTCTATTGGAATGAGAACAACGATATCCCTCCCGAGCTTTCAAAGATAAACTCTAAGCCTTTGTCAATGCACTCCTTGCAGACGTTTCACTGCACTCCTTGCAGGAACTTTCACTCAGGATGAGAAACAATTGAAACTCATTCTCTTTCTCTCTCAGACTTCAAACATTCAACATGAAATCATACATGCACAGTATCAAAGAAAATGCATAACTAGAGAGAATAAACAACTGTAAGCATACCATTCACCATGTATAAACAGAAAACATCATAACACCATGAAATCTGATTCAAAGCTTCTTATATTAATTCAAAGCTCCTGTACATGGGCTCTCCTTTCAATTCTCTACTACAACTCTATGCTCATAATACAATTAATTAATGATACAAAGGTGAGGGTGTCTATATCCGTTTTCCCTCCTGCTCTCTAAACTGTCTAATCTAACATTCAAATCTACCTACTTTCATTAACTATGCATAAATGCCTTAATGTTTTATAGATGAGAGTAGTCGCTCAAGATATGTTTACAACCTCCAAGATATAAATGCAAGTACATCACCTTCCTAACTATTACATTATATCCGCTCCCTTAAACTTTTGAAACATTTCAAAACATGAAAAATGCGTGTTGCACTTTCTAGCTGTCCTTTGCCTCCATGCTCACTTGACTTCTTACGATGCTCCTGCATCATATTTGAAATTGGATTTCACCCATTGATCGTACCAGATCCACAACAGACGTGTCCCAATCAATCCGGTGTTTGAAAACATTGGTGTCCATCGTGGCAACCTCTTAACCCTATTTCCAATCGCGATCTCTGCATTCTGTTAGAAATACACTCTAGCATATTGTTTTCAATTTTGGAAATGAGATCGCCAATCAGTGTTAAATATTGCTGCAAATCTTATCAAATCGAATTTACTCCGATAGAAAAATCTCTTTAAATATGGATATAAAACAGATAATCGAAGCTTGATATACACAAGGAGATTCTACCAGTTTCTATCTTTTCTAAAACAATAAAATTTAATGTGACCCACTTAGTGGAGATAATTTAACCCCAAAAAGATCTCCAAATTAAATTTATGAGGCAAATGAGGAAGCAAAGGCGTTGCTCCCAGTTGTTGGTACAATGTACAGGAATATTGTATGTAAACGACTTTCATTATTGGGAGGTCGGTATTCCATCGTTTGCACACAATCAAAACTAGTAACACCTCTGCACAATGAAATATCTCAAGCTGATGAAGACTTTGTCCAGAGTTGGCATCTATAATATGGCCCGTGAGAATTAGAGTATAGTGAATGGGTACTTCTGTAAATTTTAAAATGAGGAGAGGAGTAGTAAAATCATTGATGGGTAGACTAATATAACCTTGCAAGTTGTTTATTCTATTGAGCTTTATGCGGTGATTTATGTGCATATGATATTTTGTTTGTTTGCAGAGTTATTTCTAGGCATCTACATGATAAGGGGTGAGAGAAAAAACAAGGCGCACAAACCAAAAAAATAAACTAGGCTAAAGTTAAAAAACGAGATTGGATCTTGGGAGGGTTGTTGTGTGAGATTTATCAAATTTCAGACCTTCTTATTCATTTATTTATTTGCAGATGGAGGGTGCATAGCCATTTCATTTATTTATTAAGTTTTCAAAATAAAGAATAAAATAAAAATTTATTTAGCGAGGATCTAAAAAAAAATAAAATAAATTTACAAGCAAATGGAAGACGAAAAATAGATTAGGCTAAATTTTCTTTTCGTCAATTAATTTATATTCCTGAAATCAACCAATCAGTCATCCTACTTTCTGATCCTCATGATTGCATGAAGCATAGAGGAGAGCATACTTATTCTAGCAAGAATAAAAAACTTGAAAATAAAACCCTACGTACACTATGCTAATTAGAAATGAGAGAGTAGTTACGTGTAATCAAACAACCAATGTGGCCATGCATGTAACATTAATAAAAATATGTTGTCTTTCAATTTAGCAATTAACATTCGAGAATATGTATGGGCGCGCAAAATTAGCTATTGAAGTTCTAAATTAACAAAATAAAAAGGAAAACTAAGTGGAACTAACCTAGTACTTTCTTGAAACCAACGTTCGATCAAGATTTCGTAGGCATAATTTGTCTTAATCAGATCATGCTGCAGCTTCTTGCTGTCCTCCCCGACCTCCTGCTCGCCTAATTGTTCTTTATTAAATATGTAGGATTCTTCGTATGTTGATTCTTCGTTCACCTTTGGAGGAGTAATTAAGCTTCCATCTACTGTCAAGATCTCCTCTTCCAGAGATGAGGAGATCCCAACTTTTGCTAGGACCTGAGTGAGTTGTTCCAAGCTTAAACTCATTGTTAAACTATGTTAAAAAAAGGATTCTTACAACACCCAAAACCAAAATAAAAAAATAAAATTGAATAAAAGCACTCTTACTGAAATGGAAAATAATCACTCTTCACAGTTGCGGAAATTAAAATGTTCCTGATAGTTGGTAGGGATAGTGAGGAATCTACACTAAAGCAGCTTTATGACCCTTAGAACCAACACATGTAGATCACGCTTGCAAAATTGAAATTTACACTAACTTGCAGGAATTGAAATTTACACTACCCTACATGTCCTTACCCATATGTCACCTCAGAGTTAGGAGCATGTCTAATCACATTTGCATGAAAAAGAAATTTAAACTACCACACTTGTAGGAATTGAAATTTACACTACCCTTCATGTCCTTACCCACATGTCACCTCAGAGTTAGGAGCATGTCTAATTACACTTTCATGAAAAAGAAATTTAAACTACCACACTTGCAGGAATTGAAATTTACACTACCCTACATGTCATTGCCCACATGTCACCTCAGAGTTAGGAGCATGTCTAATTACACTTGCATGAAAAATAAATTTAAACTACCACACTTGCAGGAATTGAAATTTACACAACACTACATGTCCTTACCCACATGTCACCTTAGAGTTAGGAGCATGTCTAATCACAGTTGCATGAAAAATAAATCTAAACTCCAATCCATCGTGCTTCCCTGGCAGCGACGCCAAAATGTTGGGCTCTAAAGATGTCCTAAAAACAACCTCTATGCATCAACCAAAGGTAGGCACTGGCACAAGCATTTTACTTGTCGCCTACGTAGGTTCTTACCTTCCGTTTTCAATACCCAGCCTCCAGAGATGCAACACCTGTAAAGGAACAACAATCGTAAATGGAACGACAATTGTTCTATTCAAAGCAACAACACGACCTGCAAAATGAACAACAATCAGAACAAAAGGAACAACATTTGTTACATTGGGCAGAACTAATGTTGAATTATTTGCATTGTAGTATTTACCCAACTATCTAATTTGTCAACCCGGGGTTCATAAACTAACGAAGAATACACAAAGTATATGCAAGATTGAAGTAGGACTAATATAATCTAATGTTTAATATACAACTGAAATTGAATCATTAATCTAACACATGATTGAAATAGAATCATTAATCTAACACACGACTTGGAATTGAATTAATCTAGTTGCGTAAATGAAATTAATCTAGGAATGAGAAATTGCGTGAAGGAATTAATCTAAAAATGGAGAACTACATGAAGGAAAAGCAAGTACAACATGTGAAGAGTTAAATAAAACAACAACATATGTGAGCTCACGCCAATGAAGCAATCTTCTATTACATTAACCAAATCAATCTTCATAACAAAATAATAAAATCATGAAAACCAAAAGCATGAATCAAAGCTAAGAATCCCTTTCTCTTTCAAATCCTAATGACTACCATTAATGACTACTCTAATTCTCTACTTACAACTGAAATATCATGAAGAGAGAGCACTCTCTTTTATACATGAGAGCCTTGAAGATAAGATAACCATCTCATTATTACAGATCCACTTTTCTCTCAATCTATTTCCCATTATTACAAAATATAATCCCTTTAAATCCTCACACATATCTCTCATATATCTTATATAAGATATTCCAACCAAATATCCATGATCTTCTCCTTGGAATGGGCTTGAATTATCTCCTAAAATATTGAAATGGTGGAGGAAGTATTCGAGAAGTTATTTAAATTAATCCTTCACACATTCCTACACATTACAAAGCTCACACATATTTGAGATATATATGAAAACATGTCAATTTTCTAACATTTAATCACAAATTCCCTTTTAATACTAAAATGAATAAAGTGGAGAACAATAAGGTGAAACCCAAGTATATTTATGGAAATGATATCATGAAATTTTAATGGGGAGATGAAATGTGAAGAATGATGAAGGGAAAGATGGATGAAAATATGACATTTCTGAGCCCCAACAATAACCACCTTTATTATATTTCGGGGCTTCTTTAATATATTCTGGGGCTGACTTCTCTTTCTGCCTATTACAATTACATTATGACCAATCCACAAAGGGGATTTGGTCCTTTACAGTAGCCCAAGGACCATATCAAGCTCTAGGAGCTTGCTTCAATCTGTACAAGGCTTTCTTAAACTTGCAGACATGAGACTTCCTGTCTTCAACTTCAAATCATTGAGGTTGCTCTATATACACTTCCTCTTTGATAACACCATTTAGGAAAGTTGTCTTCACGTCCATCTGGTGTAAAGTCCACTTCATCTTAGCTGCAAGCGCTATGATCGAAGTGTATCTAGCTACAGGAGCAAATGTCTCTTCATAGTCAATGCCTTCTTTTTGAGAAAATCCATGAGCTACAAATCTTGCTTTATACTTCTCAATACTTCCATCAACAACATGTTTTATTTTGAAGAGCCATCTGGACGATACCACATCCTTGCTATTCGGTCTAGGAACTATTTCAGCTACTGTAAAGGACCAAATCCCCTTTGTGGATTGGTCATAATGTAATTGTAATAGGTAGAAAGAGAAGTCGGCCCCATAATATATTAAAGAAGCCCCAAAATATAATAAAGGTGGTTATTGTTGGGGCTCAGAAATGTCATATTTTCATCCATCTTTCCCTTCATCATTCTTCATATTTCATCGCCCCATTAAACTTTCATGATATCATTTCCATAAATATACTTGGGTTTCACCTTATTGTTCTCCACTTTATTCATTTTAGTATTAAAAGGGAATTTGTGATTAAATGTTAGAAAATTGACATGCTTTCATATATATCTCAAATATGTGTGAGCTTTGTAATGTGTAGGAATGTGTGAAGGATTAATTCAAAGGACTTATCGAATACTTCCTCCACCATTTCAATATTTGAGGAGATAATTCAAGCCCATTCCAAGGATAATATCATGGAGATTTGGTTGGAATATCTTATCTAAGATATATGAGAGATATGTGTGAGGATTTAAAGGGATTATATTTTGTAATAATGGGAAATAGGTTGAGAGAAAAGTGGATCTGTAATAATGAGATGGTTATCTTATCTTCAAGGCTCTCATGTATAAAAGAGAGTGCTCTCTCTTCATGATATTTCATTTGTAAGTAGAGAATTAGAGTAGTCATTAGGATTTGAAAGAGAAAGGGATTCTTAGCTTTGATTCATGCTTTTGGTTTTCATGATTTTATTATTTTATTATGAAGATTGATTTGGTTAATGTAATAGAAGATTGCTTCATTGGCATGAGCTTACATATGTTGTTGTGTTATTTAACTCTTCACATGTTGTACATGCTTTTCCTTCATGTAGTTCTCCATTTCTAGATTAATTCCTTCACGCAATTTCTCATTCCTAGATTAATTTCATTTACGCAACTAGATTAATTCAATTCCAAGTCGTGTGTTAGATTAATGATTCTATTTCAATCGTGTGTTAGATTAATGATTCAATTTCAGTTGTAGATTAAACATTAGATTAGATTAGTCCTGCTTCAATCTTGCATATACTTTGTGTATTCTTCGTTAGTTTACAAACCCCGAGTTGACAAATTAGATAGTTGGGTAAATACTACAATGCAATTAATTCAACATTAGTTCGGCCCAATGTAACAACTATTGTTCCTTTTGTTCTGATTGTTGTTCCTTTTGCAGGTCGTGTTGTTCCTTTGAATAGAACAACTGTCATTCCATTTACGATTGTTGTTCCTTTACATGTGTTTCATCTCTGGAGGTTGGGTATTGAAAACGGAAGGTAAGAACCTACGTAGGAGACAAGTAAAATGCTTGTGCCAGTGCCTACCTTTGGTTGATGCATAGAGGTTGTTTTTAGGACATATTTAGAGCTCAACATTTTGGCTCCACTGCCTGGGAAGCACGATGGATTGGAGTTTAGATTTATTTTTCATGCAACTGTGATTAGACATGCTCCTAACTCTGAGGTGACATGTGGGTAAGGACATGTAGTGTTGTGTAAATTTCAATTCCTGCAAGTGTGGTAGTTTAAATTTAGTTTTCATGCAAGTGTAATTAGACATGCTCCTAAATCTGAGGTGACATGTGGGTAAGGACATGTAGGGTAGTGTAAATTTCAATTCCTGCAAGTGTGGTAGTTTAAATTTCTTTTTCATGCAAGTGTAATTAGACATGCTCCTAACTCTGAGGTGACATGTGGGTAAGGACATGTGGGGTAGTGTAAATTTCAATTCTTGCAAGTGTGGTAGTTTAAATTTATTTTTCATGCAAGTGTGATTAGACATGCTCCTAACTCTGAGGTGACATATGGGTAAGGACATGTAGGGTAGTGTAAATTTCAATTCCTGCAAGTTAGTGTAAATTTCAATTTTGCAAGCGTGATCTACATGTGTTGGTTCTAAGGGTCATAGCGCTGCTTTAGTGTAGATTCCTCACTGTCCCTACCAACTATCAGGAACGTTTGAATTTCCACAACTGTGAAGAATAATTATTTTCCATTTCAGTAAGAGTGCTTTTATTCAATTTTATTTTTTTATTTTGGTTTTGGGTGTTGTAAGAATCCTTTTTTTAACATAGTTTAACAATGAGTTTAATCTTGGAACAAATCACTCAGGTCCTAGCAAAAGTTGGGATCTCCTCTTCTCTGGAAGAGGAGATCTTGACAGTAGCTGGAAGCTTAATTACTCCTCCAAAGGCGAACGAAGAATCAACATACGAAGAATCATACATATTTAATAAAGAACAATTAGGCAAGCAAGAGGTCGAGGAGGACAATAAGAAACTGTAGCATGATCTGATTAAGACAAATTACGCCTACGAAATCCTGATCGAACGCTGGTTTCAAGAAAGTACTAGGTTAGTTCCACTTAGTTTTCCTTTTTATCTTGTTAATTTAGAACTTCAACAACTAATTTCGCATGCCCATACATATTCTTGAATGTCAATTGCTAAATTGAAAGACAACATATTTTTATTACTGTTACATGCATGTCTACATTGGTTGTTTGATTACACGTAACTACTCTCTCATTTCTAATTAGCATAGTGTAGGTAGGGTTTTATTTTCAAGTTTTTTATTCTTGCTAGAATAAGTATGCTCTCCTCTGTGCTTCGTGCGATCATGAGGATCAGAAATTAGGGTGACTAATTGGTTTATTTCAGGAATATAAATTAATTGACGAAAATAAAATTTAGCCTAATCTATTTTTCGTCTTCCATTTGCTCGTAAATTTTTATTTTATTCTTTATTTTGAAAACTTAATAAATAAATGAAATGGTTGCGCACCCTCCATCTACAAATAAAAAACAGTAAGTAAATTAAATATATATATATATCTATATATATATATATATATATATATATATATATATATATATATGAATAAGAGGGTCTGAAATTTGATAAATCTCACACAACAACCCTCCCAAGATCCAATCTCGTTTTTTAACTTTAGCCTAGTTTATTTTTTTGGTTTGTGTGCCTTGTTTTTTCTCTCACCCCTTATCCTGTAGATGCCTATAAATAACTCTGCAAACAAACAAAATATCATATGCACATAAATCACCGCATAAAGCTCGATCGACTAAACAACTTGCAAGGTTATATTAGTCTGCCCATCAATGATTTTACTACTCCTTTCCTCACTTTAAAATTTATAGACATACCCATTCAATATACTCTAATTCTCACGGGCCATATTATAGATGCCAACTATGGACAAAGTCTTCATCAGCTTGAGATATTTCATTGTGTAGAGGTGTTACTAGTTTTGACGGTGTGCAAACGATGGAATACAGACCTCCCAATAATGAAAGTCATTTACATACAATATTCCTGTACGTTGTACCAACAACTAGGAGCAACGCCTTTGCTTCCTCATTTGCCTCATAAATTTAATTTGGAGATCTTTGTGGGGTTAAATTATCTCCACTAAGTGGGTCACATTAAATTTTATTGCTTTAGAAAAGATAGAAACCGGTAGAATCTCCTTGTGTATATCAAGCTTCGATTATCTGTTTTAAATCCATATTTAAAGAGATTTTTCTATCGGAGTAAATTCGATTTGATAAGATTTGAAACAATATTTAACACTAATTGGCGATCTCATTTCCAAAATTGAAAACAATATGCTAGAGTGTATTTCTAATAGAATGCAGAGATCGCGATTGGAAATAGGGTTAAGAGGTTGCCACGATGGACACCAGTGTTTTCAAACACCGGATTGATTGGGACACATCCGTTGTGGATCTGGTACGATCAATGGGCGAAATCCAATTTCAAATATGATGCATGAGCATCGTAAGCAGTCAAGTGAGCGTGGAGGTGAAGGACAGCTGGAAAGCGCAACACGCATTTTTCATGTTTTTCATGTTTCGAAAGTTTAAGGGAGCGGATATAATGTAATAGTTAGGAAGGTGACATACTTGCATTTATATCTTGGAGGTTGTAAATAGATCTTGAGTGACTACTCTCATCTGTAAAACATTAAGGCATTTATGCATAGTTAATGAAAGTAGGTGGATTTGAATGTTAGATTAGACAGTTTAGAGAGCAGGAGGGAAAACAGATATAGACACCCTCGCCTTTGTATCATTAATTAATTGTATTATGAGCATAGAGTTGTAGCAGAGAATTGAAAGGAGAGCCCATGTACAACAGCTTTGAATTAATATAAGAAGCTTTGAATAAGATTTCATGGTGTTATGATGTTTTTTGTTTATACATGGTGAATGGTATGCTTACAGTTGTTTATTCTCTCTAGTTATTCATTTGCTTTGATACTGTGCATGTATGATTTCATGTTGAATGTTTGAAGTCTGAGAGAGAAATAGAATGAGTTTCAATTGTTTCTCATCCTGAGTGAAAGTTCCTGCAAGGAGTGCAGTGAAACATCCACAAGGAGTGCATTGACAAAGGTTTAGAGTTTATCTTTGAAAGCTCAGGAGGGATATCGTTGTTCTCATTCCAACATAAGTGCAAGTGGAGCACAAGAATCTGTGCAAGGTGTGCATAGGCTGGTTGAAATCTTAGAACTTATCAACCAAAAGGGGAGAGTTGAAGGACTATTGTTGCAGAGAGTGCACAAAGTTGAAATAATAAAAAACTTAGAAGTATTTGAAAGTCTGTCGCAAGGAGTGCAAGCAGGAACCCTTTTGGAGGTTTGAGTTTGTAAGTGAAAGATCGGGAGGGATAATACCTTTGAATACTTCAAAGGGGGACGAAAGTCGAACTACTTCAAAGGGAGATGAGGGTCGAAGTCATCCAGCAGAACTAAAGTTCATAAGGAAGAACCTTGGTTTATTTCGCAGAAGTTGTCCAGGAACAACGAGCGGTCGAAATTCTCTCTGGAGAATTCGCGAAGTCGCGAGGACCATGGGATTCCAGTGAAGTTGCAAGACGAATAAGCATTGGATGAATCCACCCTTCAGGAGGTAAGAATCAATGTGGACCATTGATCATTCTTTGCACAAGCCTTCAGATCATTTTGTCATTTTGAGGATCTTGACGACAAGGAGTTGAGCGCAGTGGAATGAAAGTCTCGAAGTCGCGAGTTGCGACAGGAATTAGCGTGGAGTTTCAGGAATTCGGCACTTCGGGAGCTCGAGATTTGAGAGGAGTCAGTTTCAACTGCAGGAGTTGTGAAGTGGCGAGAGCTGAGATCTCGTGTGAATCCATGGCACACCTGTCAGGTGGGGACTACAAGGGTGACAAGTGGTGTGTACTCGCGCATCGAGGGGTCAACCCATAGTTTCCCTATCACATCTTAGGATTTTGAAAAGGAGGAGCACGAAGGCTCTACACTCCAACTCACGAGGTTGCGAGTTGCGAGAAGTGTGAAAGGGAAGTCAGACTATCGCTGACTATCGCATCTCAGAATTTCGTAGGAAAGCTTCAATTCACGAGGTTGCGAGTTGCGAAAAGACACTCGTGCCAGGGCCAGTTGTGGTCGTGTGGAGGTGAAGCTCATACCTTGTGCCTTTTCGCATAAGGGGGTTTCAGAAGGACCTATGGACTGATTCGTTGAAGGTTCTGATAGGGATCTGAAAGAGCCACTTCGGTTCAAGGAGATTTGAGAGATCCTATGAGTGGATCTCGGCTTGAGGGTTGGGGGTCTACGTCAGTTGTGGTATCAAAGCACAAAACAAATTTCTTTGTTTTCTATAGAAGAGAAAGAGAACCATTCTCATCCATGCCACTGAGAAGAAGAGATAGACCAATGCTTGATCTAGAAATGGAAAGGGAAATGCGCAAACTACGTGCCAGGCTTGATACCATGGAGACAACATAGAGGTGCACATTCGACACTGGAGATATTAGTGAGGCTGAGAGTGAAAATGAAGCTGGACATGAAGAAGAAGTTGTAGTTGAAGATGTTGTAGATGAACGCCTATTCAAGGTTGTTGCTAGGATAGGTGCCATAGCAAAAATGGACATTCCAGTATACAAAGGAAACTTGGATGTTGAAGAGCTTCTAGACTGGATTAGAACTTTGGATAAATAATTCGACTATAAGGATGTCGAGGAAGATAAAAAATTTAAACATGTTGTCACAAGTCTTAAAGGGCATGCAACACTATGGTGGGATGAACTGCAAGCTAACAGACGCTACAAAGGCAAGCAAGAAATCAAAAGTTGGGATAGAATGGTTGCAAAGATGAAATCCAAATTCATACCCAAGGATTATCAAATCACTATGTTTCGAAGGATGTAGAATTTGAGACAGAAGATGATGTCAGTGAAGGAATACACTGAAGAATTCTACAAGATAAACATCGGAGCAGGTCATCGGGAAAGCAATGATGAAAAGGTTGCCAGGTACATGAATGGTCTGAGATATGACATCCAAGACGAGATGAGCATGATGATCATTCAAAATGTGGAAGATTCTTATCAGATGGATCTGAAAGATGAAGAGAAGCTGAGCCAAAAACAAGGTCAAAGAGGCTGAGGCAGAAGTCAATCTAGAGGCAAAACAATTGCCTAGGACAAAACTCAGAGACCTTAAGAAGAGGGGAAGAAACCTCAAACTTAGCATGAGAGAGGAGGAAGCTTGCAGAGAGGGTAGTATGCTGATAGAAATACTTTTCCTCGAGCCAGAGGAAGAGGAAGAGGCAGAGGAGGTGAAGTGAAATGTTTTGTCTACGGAAAAAACAGACATAAATCTTATGAGTGTCCAACCAGGAAGAAAGAAGGTGGTGAAACTTACATTGTCGAAGCACAAGGACGGAATGTTGAGGTAGAATATGCTGAGGGTGAAAGATCCTTGATGATGAGGAAAGTTCTCTTAAATCCAAAGAAGGAGGAAGAGAACCTAGCCCAAAGGAACAGTCTGTTTCAGACTGCTTGCAAGACAAAAGACAGAGTATGCAAAGTCATCGTGGACAATGGTAGCACAAACAATCTTGTATCTACAGAGATGGTAGAAAAGCTGGAGCTGGAGACTATCGTACATCCAAGCCCATATAGAGTTTCATTGCTACAAAAAGGACATCATGTAAATGTCACTAAACAATGTTTAGTTGAATTTAAAATAGGAGGTTATAAGGACGAAATATTATGTGATGTCATTCCCATTGATGTTTGTCATCTATTGCTGGGTAGAGCGTGGCAATATGACATGAATGTGGTTCATGATGGGAGAAAGAACACATACAACCTGGAGAAGAATGGAAGGACTCACATGTTGTTGCCAATTAAGGATAAAGAAGTGAAACCAGAGGTGAGCAACATTGTACTTCTCATGAGTGGGAAGGAACTTCTTAATGAGGTTAAGAAGAAGGAAGACACACAATTTATTGTGGTCAAGAAGCTTAGAATTGTTTTGACCAGTACAAGAGTGGATGATTTACCAGAAGAAATCCAAGAGTTGCTGGAAGAGTTTGCTGATATAGTAGTGGATGAACTACCTCGTTCGTTGCCACCGATTATGAGTATAAGCCATCACATTGATCTTATACCTGGAGCCAGTTTACCAAACAAAGCAGCGTACAGGTTGATGTTGCAGGAGAATGAAGAAGTCAAGAGACAAGTCCAGGATTTAATCATCGATATCCTCTTGTCTTTTCCTGACGTTGTTGTTCTGTTGTGGTTCTCTAGGAGGGACTTTCATTCTGTAATCTTTGGCCATGTGTCCAAAGTTGTTACATTTGTATCTTTCCACTTCAATGCTCAAAGATTCAAACCCATTGTAACTTCTGCTTTGTGTTCCACTAGGCCTTCTTGGATAACCCTTTTCTGTATGACTTTCAAAGTTGTTTATGTTCATGTTGTTAGCTCTGCAATTCACAACTTTATGTCCAAAATTATTACATGCATAACATAAACCAAAAAATATAGTTTGATACCTAGGAGTTGAAGATCTTCTGAAAGGAGGTACTCTTATGAATCCTTATTCTTCCTGAGGCATATCTGTTTCTGTCAGTCATTGATTCTGAAATCTGAATCTTCTCAGTGGAGGAGTGTCCTTGTAATTTTCTTTGTAGACCTTCCTATCCCCTTTGATTGTTTCTGCATAACTTTTTGGATATGTTTCTTGTTTTATTGTTTTGGAGATTGATCAATTTTCTTTCCAATTGTATCCAAGTCCAGACTTGTCGTGATGAAGTTTTTGACTGTTGATAATGTCATTCAAAACTTTTGAGCTATTCTGCATATTTTTCTTTTGAAGATCCTTTCTTAATGTGACAATTTCTGCTTCCAAATTTCCAATGATCCTGTCTCTTCCTTCTAGCTGTTCTTTGAGTGCTTCTTCAATTCTTTTATCTTCTTCAATTTGAACCTTCAAATTTGTGATCATTTGTTCTAGTTCTTGAGTGTCTTCTTTCTTGTCTAGTTCTACTTGTAGTTTATTGTTTTTCTTGTTTTCTCTTCTGTTAACTTCTATGGCACACAACAATTCTTCTCGGTAGTCAACTTTTGCCTCTTCATATTCTTCTTCGGACTCTTCATATTCTTCTTCGAATTCTTATTTATCAGAGTCTTCTACTACCATGAATATAACTCTTTTTGTCTTACTATCGCTGACTTCATCTTCATCTGATGATGAGATGTCTTCTTTGGTGCATAATCTTTTCTTGAAAACTTTCTATGTGGTTATTTTGCCTTTACATGTTTGTTTTCTATTTGAGTAACCTTCATCATTTCTCTTTTTCTTATGAGGACATTTGTTAGCAAAATGACCAATACCATCACAATTAAAAACAATCAAAGGAATCTTACCTCTATACCTGTCGTTGGTTCCCTTGTTCAATCTTCTGACAAAGTTGGTCATTTCTTCATCATCTTTCAAGACATCATTGTTGCTGCTATGTTATTTTTATTTTTTCTTTCCCTTTTTCTTTGACCTTTTGGATTCTTTGAAGGATGCTTCTTTTATATCTATATTTTCTTGTTCAGTTCTCATTTCATATGTTGTGAATATTCCATGTAGTTCGTCCATGCTTATTGAGTTTAGATCTGCTCTTTTTTCTAGTGCTGATATATTAGGGTCAAATCTCATAGGAAGAGATCTTAGTACCTTTTGAACAATTACACATTCTTTGATTTATTCTCCCAATCCCAAGATTGCATTTATTGTTTCCTCGACTCGTAAAAACTAAGCTGCAATGTTCTCATCTTCCTTCATCTTTAGTTGTTCGAACTGACCTCTGTAAGTTGGAAGCATTGCAGCTTTGACTTTTGAATCTCCTTCATAAATATTTCAAAGTTTGTCCCAAATATCTTTAGCGGATTTACAATGTGCAACTTTGGTGAATACCGATTCTCCAAGACCATTCAGAAGTGCATTTGTGGCTTTGGAATTATTCTGACCGAGTTTCATTGCTTTGTCATTTGTCGGTGGAGCTACTGGTTCTCTGTATCCATCTACAATTGATTGCCAAATTTCAAATCCATGTGCCTGTATATATGTCTTCATACTTATGCTCCAAAATGCATACTTTTGTCCATCAAACCGTGTTATTCCATTTTTATACATGTTGTTGCTCTCCATGATCTACCTTTCAGTGGTTAAACTGATTTATGAAGCAACCTTCTCTGATACCAATTGTTGGATTATTGAGAGGGGGGGTGAATCTATAATAGAAAAATCTAATCCTTTTTAACCATATAATTCAAGTGTTATATCAATGTAGCATTATCATCCAATATTTGTAGAGTAAATAAACAATGAACAAATGGAAAATCATACACATACATAGTACACTGATGTTCTTACGTGGAAACCCAAAGCGAGAGAAAACCACAAAATGGTTTTTCTTATATGTCTTGAAGAATTACATTCATTGGAAGCACCAACTTCCTTTGTTTTCCAGCTGCAACTGGAAGGAGGCTCCAACCCCCTAGTTTCTCAGGCTACAACTTGAGGGAAGCTCCAACTCCCCAATTCTTTGGCTACAACCAGAAGGAGGCTACAACCCCCTATGTTTTTTGAATAGAACCAGAAAGTGGATACAACCACTTGTCCTTGCCCCGTCCAACCACCCTGACGTATAAGTTGAATGATGGAACCACTGTCAAACTATCACTGTGAGATATACTGTTGTAAACATGTACTAATCAACCTGCACCAAACAACCTGTACCAATAACCTAAACCATGCATCAAAATGTACCTCAACCTGTACCATAAAAAAATGCATCAACCATGCACCAACCTGTACCAAACAACCTGTAATCAATGTGCACCATAAACAAGTGCATCAACCATGCACCAACATGTACCTCAACCTCAACCAAAATCCCTCATCAATTTCATCATCAAAATATGATTTATAACTCTGTAATAGACCTGATGTATATGATATCATACCTGCAAACCTTCCTTAACTTTAACAACAAGAGACTAGCATTTTCATCAAACTTTAGTTTAGTCTCACATGACTAGTTTTGGATTAGTCAACAACCCTAACTTGAAATAATCATAACTATGTACCTGTAATGAATAAAGATATGAAAATAGTATACAATGTTTTTCAGTGTGTTTTATGCAATTCCTCTAGGTGTCATTACTTGGAACCTCTCAGAAAAGGAGTTATAGAAAAAATGGCATACCTTGTTGAATTATGGATTATTCTAGAGAGCGAACTTGTAGAGCGTGCCCCGCATAGAATATTTTTTGTATAGATATGAAAATTGTACACATAATAATACAGACTGTACTCTAACCAAAAAATTTGGTCTTACTGAATTTGAATCTGTTATGAATAATTTATGACGTTTTTTCTCGAAACACCTATTTTAGACTAGTTTCAGGACTAGCCACAAACCCTATTTTCCACAGAGTGTAACTCCAAAAATACAACGACCCACAAGATGAAATTTGTACCACAACTAATTGGATATTTTTTCTCAATGGCCTCCCAATTTCATGGTCTGAATTATTCTAGAAAAAACATTATTGCGAAAATGGTGAGATGACCTGTAAATAACATACCTTAGAAAGCATCATCAAAAGAATTTATCCTCCCTTGAATTCCGGCCTTATTTAATTCAACTTAATTCTGAAATTCGGCTTAGATATCCTTTGGTTACCTTAGTCACCTGTAGATATTCAATATGCTCAAGTGTAATTAAAATGAGAGAGCCTTGCCTCTTATTTATACTCTTCAAGTAGCTTCCTTAGAAACATCTTTTAGGCCACTTTGTCCACATAGTCATCTATGTCCAACATTGCCCAATTTTCCATTTGTCCATGTATCCAATAGCCACTTGACCACTTAACCCATTTTCCTCATTTTAGGGTTAGCCTTCTTATAACCACTTTCCATAATTAGAAAGTTCTCCATTTACTTTATTATTTAAATAATCCTCCTTGACTTTGTCACTTCACTTTATTATTTAAATAATCCTCTTTGATTTTGTCACTTCACTTTATTATTTAAATAATCCTCTTTGAATTTTTCACTTCACTTTATTATTTAAATAATCCTCTTTGACTTTGTCACTTCACTTTATTATTTAAATAGTCTTCTTTGCAATCACTTTGACTTCTTTGACCTTTTGGGGTTTCAAGATAATCATATGAGGGTCCTTCAACTTTGTAAGGCCATAACTCTCAAACCGTGAAGAGTTATGTGACGTTCCACATACCAACAAAAATAGCATGACATGTACTATCCATCTAGAATAGTCTTACCTACAATTATACAAAAACTCATACCATTATACATAAAAAAAACTTGGGTCCATTACCCAAACCTTTGTGCTACCAGAATTCACTACCAAACTTTCTTCAAGGGTTGACATCAATGAAAACCAACCCAATTAATCAACATAATTGACTATTCACATTCTGTCAAGTTCATAACCCTAATGGATTAGGTTTTCAACATTCCGCCCCTTAATCCGAAGTGGTGTAAGTGAGTCCAAGGTGAGAGATGAAATTTGAAAGTGTACAACTAAAATTTGGAAGTGGACAACTACCAATGGTTGAATGTTCTCTTTGAATCTAGTGAATCTGGTGGTTTTGGAATGACCACAAACTGAATGGATAGTAGAATGTGATGTTTTATACTAAATGGTGGTGGTGGCTTAAGGAATACCACAAACCAATATGGTGGTTTATAGATGACCAAAAACTCTGGAACTTGGCTCTAGGGATCAATGGTTCCCATAACATTTCCTAATTTAGATAGAAGCTGGAATTTGATGTATTTTTCTAATTGGAAGTGCTCTCAAATGTTGGTTTAAAGATGACCATAAACTATTATCTAGTAGAAGCTATAATTATTCTACTAAGTGGTGGTTTAAGGAAAACCACAAACGAATCTAGTGGTTTACAAATTATCACAAACCGAATCACGCTCGATTGTTACTACTTGATTGATAAGACTTCGAAACTTGAAGCTTAATTGTCAATCACTGATGTTGTCCCCCCATGTCAGGTACAAGGTGAGAAGATACAAATAATTTCATTGCAAGATGTGTCAATACCTAAGATTTAATTCATCGATATGACTGATATATCTTCTTGAATATTGATGACTATCGCCAAGAAGTGATCCACCCATAGTGGTTCTTTTTTTTTGCATATTTATTTCTAATAGAACATCTATTTGAAGGATGAATTTATTTCCATAGTTCTCACAAGGATGAAGATCGAAGCATTGATATTCCATGTGGCCAACTCCCTGGCAATGTTGGCATTTTGGAATATGCTCTTGAACTCGAGGAGGTGAATGTGAACTTTCTTGCAACAGTCTAGCACTCTGGAACTAGATTGGTTTGGTATAATCCAGAATATGAAAGGTGACTTCCTTTTCACATCTGATACCAATTCTATGCTTGTTGTTCCTAATTTATTTCTAAGGTCTAATGATTGTCTTAGAAAAATGAATCTAAACTTCTTCTATATTCATATATGAAGCTAGCTCACTGAGTTGCTTTTGTACTGGATGTTGACTTGAATTAACATCTTCTTCGAAAATATGGATGTTCTGAACAAGGACTAGCTCAAAATGTTGCAGATTCTTTTGTTGTATTTCTTCTTGTTGGAGTTGTGATTCAAGCTAGAGAAATTCAATTTTTTCCTGTGAATATTGTAAACAAGTTAGAGTGGTAGTTTCTATGGTAGTTGTGATTGTATTTTCCATAGAAGAGAGTATTAGAGTGTTTAGTAACTCCAATAGTTCATCAATTCAAGACATAGATTAGACATCACATGGTTTATTGCAACCATTGCACCCATTTACAGTATAATTCAACTTGAAAAGCTAAAATACCAGACCACACTAAACTATTCAAGGAAACAAACTCAACAACATTAACATTGTATTGACAACACCTCTTTAGTATACTAATCGTATTATGATACGGATATCTTTATGCTAGCTCTCTTATACCCCTTAAAATTGGTTTGTAAACTTGCTTCTATATAAAATCAGGTCAAAGCAAGCATACCAATTCAATTAGAAAAGCATGTGGTTCTCTTAACCAACAATTTTATCTCTCTTTACAAGTGGGTTATAGAGCTCATCATGTGATAGAGGTTATGTTGGACTAACACTGAGACTAGCATTGTACTAATATTTTTCATTTGAGCTTCAAGCTGATAACTATTGTTGGAATCTAGATATAAAGTATGAATCAATAGTTGTTGATTGCATTTATCAGTTGATTCTTATATTCGAGGTGATAGTTGTTACTACCAATGTCCCCATTTCATATCCTTTATTAATATTTGTGTCTTTGTTTATTCCTATTGTTGGAATCTTGTTCAAGGCGCATCCTAACATTCTTGAGTGTCATTTATTCAAAAAACTAAGATCTGTTTTGTGGATCACTTCTCTTGGTCAAAAGTAAGTAATAATTTAATCACACACATATTTTCCTTAGTCATATTTTTATAATAGAGGACCCATTGTTGAGATTATTTGAAACTGCAATAGGTTACTTATCTGTTGGAGACTACAAGGAGATGATAATAAAATTCCTGGATGCTCCAACTCCCTTCAGGTACCTCTGCAAACAAGTGGAAGAATACCACTATTGGAATACAAATTGGGAGATTATTTCTTTTTTTAGCAGTTCAATAATGGAATTGGAGAACTACAATTTCTATCCTCAGGCACAGATCTCATGGTAGGATATAGATATAGATATGGGAATTCTTTTGAAAAATTTGGAGGAAGACAGGATGGAAATGATGCCGATAGGGATGAGGAAAAATAAACAGAGTCCAACACTGGTGGATTTTCCTTTCTATCTGGCATGTGAAGAATATCCTCTTACTTGGTGAAGGGTCATAAATAAATTTTCTCTTGTCTCTATGTGGTGATATAATTAAAAAAGTGATTTAGAGATAGCCTTAATTCATTAAATCGACCATTTTTGACATCGACTAGTCGGGAAAGGATTTTACGAATGTAGAGGAAACCTCGGGTGGAAGAGTATTTACCGAATTGCAGAGAGGATTCAAGCAATTGTTGCTTGTAGATCGACTATATTACAACTATATGACTATCTTAATGCGTAATATTGACATTGATATACCCAAGAGGTCCGATGGATATTGACATTGATATAACCATTCTCTGTTAGCAGACCTGATTCTGCTAAGATCTCTCATTTCTACCAATTTTTCTCTGGAAGCAATAGTAGAAGCTTGATGTATTCTACCAAGTATATGCTGGGGAGGAAGTACAGAAATACTAGTATTTCTTGAAAATCCAGGTAACCCCAATTCTATTTTTTCTGAAGCCTTGAGCTGCCATTCTCGTATCTAATTATTTTCAAAAATTTCCCAGGGAGTATTTTCAACCAAATAATGAGTAACAGGATCATTTCGCTAATCATCCCAAACTTCTACAGTTACCATGCTTTTCTTACAATAAGCAATTTGAGCATGAGATTCAGAGACAAATGGCAGTTCAATCCTTTTGGGATGACTTTCTCCTATACTTGGAAATGTAATAAAATAGCCTGGTCTATTGTTTGGACAATAACAAGAACCATGAGGTTCCACAACAGAGAGGAATGGAGTCCCCAGAATGCAATCCACTGGTAAATCTGAAAGTTGGTACCTCATCCCTAGAGCATATCCTTCAAAAACCAAAATTCCTTTAGGGACTTCAAATTGGAAAGAAGTATGTACATTTCCTAGTCCAGTGGCTGATCCAAAACTAGGAAGCTAGTATTTTGCTGGGATAATTTATTTGTTTAGCAGATTAATGTCAGATCCGGTATCTATGAGTGCAGTCAAGAAAAATGTTTCTTGATTTATCTCCAGCTGTATCTTGACATAATATTTTTGATATTGCACAGGCAGGATTTTCATACCTGTCATCCCTTGCATTTCAATTGCAGTGTGCTCCTGTACAATTGATTCAAAAGGAGCATCTTCTAGGGGAGGAGGAATAGACTCCAATCTTTCTTTTATTTCTTTAATTTCTTGCCTTGCCCATGAATCAATTTTGAACCTGTATTCTGCATCTCCTTCTATTCTCTTGATTCTTTCTTTTAAGCCACAAACCTCCTTTTTTAGAGAAAATACTTCTTTGGCTAAGTCAGTAATAGAGGTATTCTGTATTTTAGGCTCCCTGTTGAATTTGATATATGTCTTTGTATTTTTATCAAAGGAAGCATCAATAAACAAAGGATGTCTTTTTGGTAAGTCAGAATGTTTATTCTTTTGTTCTGCTTTGACAGTCTTAATGAAGGTTTCAAGTAGAGAGTTT
The DNA here is from genome assembly GCA_009831015.1 of Picea engelmannii. Classification (NCBI taxonomy): domain Eukaryota; kingdom Viridiplantae; phylum Streptophyta; class Pinopsida; order Pinales; family Pinaceae; genus Picea; species Picea engelmannii. The sequence goes on from ML796585.1 coordinate 108,184, forward strand.
TTCATGTCACCTTCAGGGAGGCTTTTGATTTGGGAAAGCATTTGTGCCTCTTGATCATCGGTATTCTGGAACATGCAGACTTTCAGATTTTGCTGTATTTCAGGTTCTGATTCGGAATCAGAACTATTCGTATCACTTTTACAAGAACATAAATTAGGATTGCTGCAATCACAATACTGATTCATTAAAATTTCTTTTTCTGAGCTATATTCAAACTCAGATGTACTACTAGAAGTAGAACAACATCCTTCTCGAAGAAGATGAACTTCTTCCCTTTTAATGAATGGATTATAGGGGCATGCATTGGTTTCATGGTTGTTTGCCCCACATCTATTGTAGTGAGTCTTTAAGACTAATTGTTTCCTTTCCTGAGCCTCTTTTGCCTTTTGTTCTGAGAATTTCCCTTTGGTTTTTCTAGAGTCTACATTTTCAGGACAATTATGGGCATAATGTCCATGGTTTCCACATATCCAACAAATAATCCCTTGTTTTTCTTCATGTGTATGGCTTTTGAGCTTAATATCTTTAGGCTCGTAATAATGAGTTTTGGGTATATACTTGTATCTGGCTTTGTATTTTCTACCCTTTTCTTCCCTGTAATTCTTTGGCTTCTTTTTTCTTTTCCTGGTTGGGTTTGTAAGGTATAAGCCATATTGTTCATAGATAGATTTTTGGTCGGGAAGATATGTGGACTTTGACACAGAATTTTGCACTTTTATACTAGTGCATAGTCCAATCAAGGCTTTGGTTATCAGGGAATAGATTTCTCCCCATGTGTACATCTCGTAAGGAAGTTTGAATACTTCCTCCATCTTTAGATATTCTACAAATTTACTTGGTAGGGCTGCCAAGTAGACTTGTTTCCACAATAGATTTTCACTTTCTTTGACCTCAAAGATCCTTTGTGTCCATT
>ML796585.1:109196-135513 GCA_009831015.1 Picea engelmannii
TTCTTCTCAGCAAACTTCTGTATCTCGAGCTTTTGTGGGCATCTTCTTCCATGCTGTTCCTTCTGAGCTTTACATTCAAATTTCTTATTCTGCTATCCTCACTGTTGTTATCAATGACAAGCATTCACTGCATTCTGTCCACTTAATTTGCCAACGATCCTCACTGTTGTCATCAATGACAAGCATTCACTGCATTCTGTCCACTGAATTTGCCAACAATCCTCACTATTGTCATCAATGACAAGCATTCACTGCATTCTGTCCACTGAATTTGCCAACACCAATCATATTGTTTACTGCAGTTCCATCAGTATGATATACAATATCTCCTTCTTCATCTTTAAGGATCTCTGCTTCCATTTTTGTAATCATTAAGGGAGAAGAAATGACTTCCCACCATTTGCTAAGAGTTCCTGTAAAACATTGAATAATTGTTTTGCATGCTTCTACTTCAGTTTTTCCTTTCATACACATGATTTTGTACGAAACATACATTCTGTCAATCATTTTCCTTATTTGTGCAATTGACAGGTTATCAATGTTCCATTCTTGGAACCAATCTTCAGCAAATGTTTGAGTGTCTGGAAGCCTACCTTTCCCAACTAGGTCAGGAGCTGATGGTTTGGTAGAATGATGTGGAAGATCTTCATAAGCTGGATTTCTAACAGTTACTAAAGCATGGCTATCTTTAAGGGTCTTAGAAGAAGATTCAGGCAATTCTTCTTCTGGTGGAAAATGTAATGGGAATCTTTTTACAATTTCTATCTCAGACGCTTTATATACAGGAGATAGAATAGAAATATGAGAAATTGGAAGGATAAAGGAACTAGGAATTGGTTTATCAGGATGATTTCTTTTTCCTTTTATCTCTGTCAAAGTTTTTCCCATGTTTGAAAAGGCATTTCCCAATACTTCCATTATTTCTTCATGGTTTCTGCTTAATTCTCTGGCCCTATAAGAAATCTCTGATAAAGCATAATCCATTTTATCTTTGACTTCAATGCCTTTCCCTTGTATTTGATCCACAGATTGGACAATAGTATTTGTGGATACTTGGAGGTCTATGATTTGGTCCTTGCGGGCATAGTCATTGGTTATGGATGTGTGTGCAACCATTCCTCTCAAGGCAGTATTTGTCCAGTTAATCTGTTCAGATATTGACTAGAATCTTTTATCAATTCTGGACAACTGAATGGCTTCTTCTGATAATAATAAAGGAACTGCTTTTACTTGTTTGGCATTATCTTCTAACACAATTCCTTTAAAAGGTGGAAAAGTAGAGTTTGATTCAACAATACTTCCATCAATGCTTTTCCACTTATGTTTTGGAGAGGGAGATTCTGAGGTTTCTCCTACCATTTGGACTATAGGCCCTTGCTTTAATTTCCTCCATTCAAAGAAGGAAATCCAACTATCTTCTTCAGTCATAAATTTTTGCCAGTCTTTAGATAGACTTAGCTTTTCAGAATTTGGTGTGACTGTCTTGAATTATTTTGTTTCAGGATTTGTAAACAAATCCCAGTTTAACATCTTTTTGATCCATTATTCAGGAATAGATCCTTTCTGACACCCTTTCATGATTGTATGAAATTTGTGAATTTCATCTATGGCGGGTCTTTGAATATCACTAGGTAAGGGATTTGTAAATATACAGTCAGGGATGGCTGTATCACATTGTTCGACATATCCTAACCCATACTTTGGAGTGCCAGGTGGTCTCATGCCCTTGTAAATATCTTTAATTCTTGGATCCAATGATTCTATGGAGGGAATATAATGAATCATAAAACATAAAGCATTCTCTGAAGTAGATACAAAAGATTCTATGGTATTATGTACATATCTAACATATGCTGAAGAATCCATAATAGTAGATGTTACTATTTCTGCACAGAAAAGAAGGGCGTTTAATCTTCAATTCTCCTAAAAGAATGTCAGATAGGCTCCTGGCCGACTGCTCAGGCAGAAACTAACAAATATTTCAGGAGGTCACAGTAGTGGAAACTGTGCCTTTAAACAGTCCGAGACTACTGATACGGCCTCAAAAGTGTCGCAAGAGTGGAAACTGTGCCTTTAAACAGCCCGAGACTCTTGATACGGCACTAGATTCCTTTTATACCACACAAATATTTATACACAGAGAAAACACAGAGCGAATAACTATATCAGATCTAAGAGAGTCTGATATCATACCCAGGTTGAAAAGAAGGTCATGGCTCTGATACCATTTGTAAAACTGCTCCACACGAACAGCTTTGTCAAAGGCCTCCTCTGTCAGAGTATGAAGCTTGAGTACTTGCACTCTGTCTCATGCACTATCTCCTCTCGCCATCTGGTCTTCTAGTCTCTGCTACTCTCGACAGGACCAATATCGTCGGGTTTACCGCTTTACTCTGTCCGAACTATGAACCCCACCACCCGAAGTCCATCATGCTTTTGCAGTTTTATGTGAACCCTATAGCCGGCTTTCCGTGGACCCTCCGCACCTACAACTCCCCTTTTGCGGCCACCTGCCTTAGCGAGACTTACTACCAGTGCTCGATCGTCCCTTTATACCGACTACCAGCGAACCTTATTATCTGGATGAACGAACTATATCAGACAATACCAAGGAACATCGATTGCAGATATAGGAAAATAAGCAAGATCACAATGAGTGCATAATATGAGACAAACAGAGAAACTTCAGAGCTTTAAACACATATGCGGAAGACTTATGATATTATATTAATCAGAGCAAATAACTTGGGTATTACAATTTGTGCCAGATGCACAGACTTAGAGCAGACTACTCTTCGCTCGACTTACAGACTCAAGAAAGACATGAAGCTTCAGACAGAAGGGAAGCCTAGAGACTCGGACTCTAGACTCTCAAAATGCTAATCCCGAATAATGAGCTCCTATCCTTCCTTTATACAAAAATTTGAAGGAGGAGGCCATCAACTTTACTCTCTAAACGGTTCATAGTTTTCTTCGAAATCTCCAGTGACTTGCCTACATTCGCTTGATGTGTACAATGATTGGATTTTGAGATCTAGGGCTTCGCATAGAGAGAGGAGTTTTTAGCAGGAGAGTGAGAAAACTAAGGGTGTGAGGTTCATTGATGGGAGTATTTTCATAGAGAGAGACACACAAAGTTTTTTTAGACCATTGTTAGAGGTGTTTCTTTGCGTGGGGACAAACTAGCAGGTAGACTAGCGCATAGGGAATCAAGCAAAGAGATAGTTATGCAAATATGACACAAAAGTGTGTACTCATGACAAACATGCAAGTAGAGGAATCATTTTTGGACGAGGCTAAAAATCAGATATGGACAACTACCACATGATAATTCATTCCCAAGAACTATAGGTGCTCTGACTGTTAGGTCACACTAATTTAGATAAGCGTGAAGTGCATTATTAATCAATATGATACATGTATAAGAACATTGATGTGACCCTTGGATTCATATTCCAATAGGTCTCTTGGACTCCCGATGACGTTGCAATGACTTGAATATTCACATTATGTCAAGTTTGTAACCCTAATGGAATATGTTTCCAACAATGTTATTAAATTGCATGTGAATTTTATGGGTCTTTTCCCCTATGTTTGATTTATTTGCATTGGAGAGTTTTAATTTCTTATTCAGTAGGAAATGGTATTTTACAATTGGTGTTAGAGATTTTGGTTCAATAACAAACCCGTATGGGCTAAAGAACAACTTGAATTTTTCAAATTCATTGTTGTAGAGTTTTATCTATGACAGATTTGGGAAAATTTGTGAAAACAAAGTGAAATACTCAAATTTCTAAGAAAATTTAGGTTGAATTTGCACTTAGAATGGTTGAGGAGATGATCAATGACATCAATATGCAATTTGTAGAGTTAAATCTGGCATGGAAGGTCAAATTTTGTGTTTTCATGGAAATTGAGGAGTTAGTAAAACCAACGGCCCATATTGCATTTGACTTGGTGATCAATGACCAAGATTCATTTTAGATTAGTTAAAATTTTAAAGATCACTAAATATTGTTTTTGGAAAAGTTATGAAAAAGTTTGAAAATTATAATTTTTTGGGATTTTGAAAATTCTGTATAGATGATGATGTGGACCATACCCGTGATGTGGATTGACAAGGTCCATATTGGTATCTCCATGGTGGTGGAAGGTAGTAGATTTTTATGAATCGATGGCCGAGATTACATTTGATTTTGAGAATTGATGGGATAGATTCATCCTAGATTTAGTTAAAAACTTCTAAGTTTCAGGGTTCGGTGAAATCCTATGAAGAAGTGACATTTCCATAGATCGTTGATGAAGGAAATTGTGAGTCATCCATGGAGTGATCATATTTCGGTGAAATTATACGAAGCATGAACCTTTTCATATAACACCGATGAAGGAAATCGATGATCGCTGATGGAGTGATCAAAGTTCAGTTAAAACTCTATGAAGTATGGACTTTTTCATAAATCACCGATGAAAAAAAATCATCAATCACCAATGGATCTATCGGATTTTGGTGAAGTTATACGAAGTATGGAATTTTTCATAGATCATTGATGTGAAGGAAAATCATCGATCGTCAATGAAAAATAAATCACCAATTGCCAATGCAAAGAAATTTGTTGATCATCGATGTGAAGGAAATCACTGATCATCTATGGAAAGGAAATCGTCGATTGTTGATGCAATGGAAATTGTCGATCACTAATGCAAGGGAAATCATTGATCATCAATGAAGGGTTTTAGTGATCGTCAAAGAAGAAGAGAAAGATGAGAAGAAGAAGAAGAAGAAGAGAAAGGAAGAGAAAAGGAGAAAGAGGAGGAAAGATAATAGGAGGAACACAACAAATTCCATGACTGTTCTGCTACTCCTTCCATGTTACAACCAAGGAATAGGAGGAACATCACATATAGGTGAATTATGTTGGAGGTATGGGATGAAATCATCTCATTGACTCATCTCCTCTATTGCAGTAACTCCAGAGGGGGAATCAAAATATTCGATCAAAGGACCAATGTTTGAATTAAAACTAAATAATTAAGAATGGTACTTATAAGGTTTCCTTTCTCCCTCTCAATGTTAGGTACTCACCACCATAAGAGAAAACAAAACAAGAGAAGAAACAATGGGAGAGTGAAGTTTTAATCCGTAATAATACAAGGCTTGGTAGGGAAACCTTCAACACGAACAAAACCTTAAGGACCAATATCAACAACTAATTCCTTCACCTGGATCGAATAATGCAAAGATAACAAGATACAGTCTCTTCACCTAAATAGGTAGCACACATGATTACATATCTTTCCCCGTGAATGGAAATATTTTCCATGAGACAATAACTTCCTTCAACCGGAGAGTGGATTTAATACCATATAAGAATAATATATCATTGAATGGGATGCACAATGCAATGTATAATAAACAATGAGATGAACTCAAACAATATATTCAATATTATCTCCAATTCACCAATATAATAGTGTTTGCCTCTTTTATAAAGTTCATAGTTTGTTGTAAGATATAACTTATTATTATAGATGAAGTGATTGAGTGAATATATCAACCATTACCCAATATTAACTATTAATTACTACTAACATTATTACATATGTAAGCCTTATACTAACAAATTTCATCGAACTTGTTAGGCAAATAAAAAAAATTGTTTACTGACAAACTAGACAACTCTGTAACACTAAGCACTTTTTTGGTTACATGTCATTGTTTGGATATGACAACTACCATTTTTATTTATTCTGTAAAAAAAATATCATTCTTACAGCCTTTTCAATTAATAAATGCAAGAAAATACAATATGTCAATTTTCCAAATATCCCAACGTGAGATATGTGCTTGATGTACTCTAGTAATTTGGATAGGATAATGATTTGTTTTTTTCCCAAATACTCCACTATGATATATGTGATTGGTGTACTCCACTAATTTAATCAGAATAATTATTTGGTTTAACAAAAGTCAAAAAATGATAGAATAAAAAATTGTTGGAAATGTGATCCCATAGAAGAAATTATGAAACACAAATTAATTACAAAGAAATAACGAAAAAACCAAGAGAAAAAAAATATTCAACAAGATACATATGTATATGGTAAAACCTAGATAATGTGTCAAGGAAACATCCATAGGCCAAGGTATTGGTATTCTTATTGTTCATAGGTAAATATTACAATTCCCACATTGGGCTTACAAAACTTTTCCATATGCCTCTTAGGGATACATAGATATATACCATCTTCAACATAACTGCCACCATTACATGAACTCCCACCGTTTCATGAACTGCCACCATTACATGAACCATCAAATACTTTCAATTTTTGTCACAATTCCAACAATATCCACCATGACTAAAATTTACCCGATACCTTGCCCAAGCCTATTCATCACCAAATACCACTGTAGCTTTTATAACAATACTGGTTTTGTGAAAACGTCTACACAATTTTCTTGAGTATGGAATTTCTTAATAGCTACTCCACCTCCATAAATAATTTGTCTTGCAAAATGGTATTTAATATCAATATGTTTGGTCTTACTGTGATAAGTTGGATTGATATCCAAATGGATAACACTTTGACTATCACATAACACATTCACCTTGTCCTACACTTTTCCAAACTCACCCAATAGACCCGTTAACCAAATTGGCTCCTTGTATGCATGTGAGATAGTTATATATTCTGCCTCAGTAATGGATAAAGAAACAATATTTTGAATCTTTGACATTTAATAGATAGTTCCTCCTGCAAGAGTAAATACATAACCTGAAGTAGATATCTTTTTTCCAAATCACCTATAAAATCCAAATCAACATAACCAAAAAATAAATTGCTACAACCATTATAGATGATACAATAAGCGCTTGTTCCTCTAATATACTGAAGAACCTATTTCACTACTTCTAATGCTCTCTACCTAAATTTTCCATTTATCTACTGACAACACCAACTGCATGTGAAATATATAGTCTTGTACATACCATCACATACATCAAACTTCCTATTACACCAACATATGGTACACGAGACATATAATCCTTTTATTCTTTATTACTAGGACATAAACTTGAAGAAAGATTAAAATGGGAAGCCAAAGGGATATTTACTGATTTCACATTATTCATATCAAATCTCAGAAGTATATTCTCCACATACTTCTATTGTGATAACCAAATCTTACCATGTTTCCTACCTCTGTGTATTTTTATGCTCAAAATTTGTTTTACTGCTTCTAGGTCCTTCATATAAAAAATCCTAGACAATTAAGCCTTTAACTTGTTGATCTCAACCATGGTTTTCCTTTCTACAAGAATATCATCGACATATAACACCAAGATAAGGAATATACCATTTTCTAAATTTTGAAGTAAACACGATGATCATACTCATTTCTTGTAAAATTTTGGCTCACCATGAAGGGATCAAACTTCTTGTACCATTGCACAAGAGACTACTTCAAACTATACAATGACTTCTTGAGTTTGCAAACACATATTCTTTTGTGATTCTGAACAAACCCTTCTGGTCGTTCCATATATATTTCCTTGTCGAAATATCCATGTAAAAATGTTGTTTTAATATCTAACTTATCTAACTCAAGATCAAATAAAGAAAATAGTGATAATACTACATGAATAGAAACAAGCTTAGGAACTTGTGAAAAAATTTCATGGAAATCAATACCTTATGTTTGAGAATACTCTTTTTCCACTAGCCTTTCTTTGTACCTTTCAAATTTATCATCAAAACCCTTTTTTCATTTTGTAGACCCATTTGCAGCCAACAAATTTTCTTCCCTTTGGGAGTTTTACCGGGTCCCATTTTTCATTCTCCAAGGAATCCATTTCTTATTTCATTTTTATTTTCCATTTAGCACTTTAAATAACATCCATCGCTTCCTGATAACAACAAGGTTCCCCATCATTAGAAATCAAAGAAATAGATGAAATACAATCTTCATACCTCTTAGGAGGATTTATAGCCAGTGTATGTCTCCTTAGAGTTGGTTGTAGCATTTCCTTATTTTCCTGTATATTTTCTGTATCCTCATCTACTTCTTCAAAAGCTTCTTTCCGCTCCCTACTTTTGGTAGATGGTTGAGTTTCCAACTTAATTTGTTAATTTTGTGGAACTTGTTCCTATTTCATTTCAACTTCTATTTTGTTTGATTTTATGAGAGGAGATTCAACATATACTACATCTCTTATAATGATGATTTTGTGGGTAGGACCCCACCATCTGTATCCATTAACTCCATCACCATAACAAACAAAAATATGCTTCTTTGATCTGGGGTCCAACTTACAACGTTGATATTAAGAAATAAGAGCATAAGCATCACAACCCAAAAAATTTCAGATTTGAGTAATCACAAGAATGACTTGTCCATACCTCTTTAAGAATCTTACAATCTATTTCAACTGATGGTGACCAATTTACCAAATAGAAATATGTAGTGATTGCTTCTTCCCTCAACTCTTCGAGCAACTTGGCATTACTAAACATGTTTCCTTGCTCTCTCTAGAAGATTCATCTTATTGTGTTCAACCATGCCATTTTGTTGGGGAGTGTGAAATGTGGTTTTATTTCTTTTGATCCCAACTTCCTTTCAATAATTTTCAAATTCCAAAGATGTGTTCACTCACCTCCATTATTTGTTCTTAAACACTTAATTGGCATGTTAGTTTTCTTTTCAACCAAAGATCTAAATTCCTTGAATAAACATATCAACTTTTCTTTTGAGAATATAGACTCACACCTTTCTAGAGTAATCATCTATAAATGTCATAAATTACATGATTATCATCCAAAAGAAACTATAGGGGATGGCCCCCAAGAATTTGAATAAATATAATCTAGAATACCCTTACTTGTATGACTACATGTTGTAAATTCTTTCTACATTACTTCACATTGCTTGAAGAAATTCAAATTCAAATATTTTAAATACAAAATTAACTTATGTTTTATCGGTACCTTTATCCATTTCTTTCTTATATGATCAAGTTGACGATGCCATAAGTGAGTAATTTCATTTTCCTCCTCAAATACCACAAATCATTCATTTATTTGAGTACTCACTTCCAGCTTGTAAAGGTTCTGAATCTTTGTATCCTTCAACCATGACCTCCAGGCACATTACAATGAAGTATCCTAAGCCTTTTTAAAGGCTTCATTAAATGCATTCCATGGGAATAATACCACGAAATATGAAAACCATGGGCTCTAAAACCACCACTATTAACCTAAAACAAAGTTTAACTCATTGACTCTTTGACCAAGTCAATTTTAACCCAACATTCCCCCTTTTTAAAATTGAATTGGGGTAATTATCCAAGTCCTATCCCCCTCAAAGTTTATAATCAGGGTATCCAAGAATCCATCATGTCACCCCCCTATCACCTAGGTTTTCATCTAGAATTTACCAGTAATTTACTCGGGGTATGCATGCCCAACTAGGTCTTACATTCGTATTCCCATTTACATATGATTAAATTTTCATCTCCATTATAATAATTTTTATTTTTGCTTTTTATTTAGGGTTTCTATTTCCTTTAGGACTCCATGGGAATGCACTTACCATGTCCATTACTTATTTTAATAGCACTTATACATGCCTCCATCCTCTTGCCATCATTATCCCAAGGAATTCCCCTATGAAGCTCCCCCTAGTCAATGCAAGACCTCATATACACGTCCCTTATCTTCCCCACGTCCTCTTGCACCTTCCCCATGCACTACCACAATACCACCTCCTTTAATTCTCCGATACTAGTAGAAGCATAAGTATGAAACAAAAAATTACCCATGTATTATATGGGGAACGGGGGGCCCATTTCAGGCCTCATGTCCACTGTAAACAAAACCCATGATGTCTCATCTACTTCCATTCCTAGTGCCATCATTCATGCTTTCCAAATATGAACTGTCACAGATTCATATCTGATGCACTACTCCAACTTCTCTTCCCATAATGCCTTGGATTTTATTTGTCTCTCCCAATAGTCGAAAAATATTAAACATGTAGTCGTGGCTTGGTGGATGAAGCAGAGTACCCGCTACTACTTTGGTAATGTCTAATTTTATGATATTTGGGTGGTTGTTTCCCAAACAATATGCCTTTAATATTGGAAAAGTCTCATGGAATGGTGCCTTTAATATTGAAAGCTTCAAGGCCACAAAATAATGAGTTGAAAGCACTTTTTTAGTCTTTGACATCCATGTCAAAGGTGATATTCATGGCAAGGTTGATACTTTCCATCCAATTTCTTGCTTTATTATTTTGTTTATGGCCATATAAGATTATGAGACTTTCTCATTGTTTATTTTGTGTAAAAAACATGTAGGAACATCTGGTTGAAGTTGGGAGGATTTGACTGACATTAATTCTTACTCTTAATTTTTTTTTGACATATGGGTGGAAAAGGTTAGGTTTTATGCTGAAAATGGAACTAGATGTTAAGGATTGTGTATGACTCATCATGTGTTGATATAAGAGAGTGTTTTTTTTTGAAGGGATTATGATCTTGGATACTATTTTCATTTGCATTAATGAGTTGTTGCTTGTTTTAACATGCTATTTATTTTACAAATGTCTATGTGACATAGAGTTGACACTTTTGGAAACAAAAACATCTAGGAGGGTTGAAAAGGTGAATTGCAATATAGTTGAGGAGCACTAAATTTGGTTGAAATAAAAATACAAGAAAGAAGGAAGGAGTTGTAGTTCATCTTGAGAAGTAGAAGGAGCAAACTCTTTCTTAAGCAAGAAAGTAGGAAGTAACTTGGATAGGGAAGGGTTAAATTTCTAAGATTGATTTTCTTGATACATTATTTGTTCAATTTTCATTTTTCTAATAGAGCATTACATATTTTGCAAATTGTAAGAGAGAAAATAAATAGAATAATCAAATAGAATGCTAGAGGAGAATATGGGTAAAATTGAAGAGTCTAGGAGGAAATAATCTCTTGAAAAACATTGATAGGAGAAAGAGAATTATCATGAACTGGAGGCTCCACAATTCAGTAAGAGGAGGCTAAGAAGCATAAAAAAAACATAATAAGAAGAACTTTCAAAACAAATGATTCTCTTAGGGAAGGACACTTCTCATCCAAAACTTTCTATATCGTTTTCTTCATGGTAATTGAGTTTTTAGAAACTTTTCCAATGCCATGGAATACAATATGGTTTTTCCAATAACAATTGGTATCCAACTGATATCATCATATAGCCACATTCAATATTGTTTTTAGTAATTCATAAAAGAACCACATTTATAGAAAATTATATCTTCCACCTAGTTTGTTGTCAGCTTCAATATTAATACACTTTCTTATTATGCTTTCTAGAAATTCATAGAAGAACCACATGCATGGACTCGATCTTGTGTACTTTTATTTTTATTTTGTGTTGGTTAACACATGTTATTTCATTCTATTTTCAAGTTTACCTTGGACATTTGGGGGAAAATTAAGTTAGGATTATTTGAGCATTTTAGGCTTGATCTTTGAGATAAGAACTTTCTGTGTGGTCAAAACATTTAGGAAGAATTTTTCTTGAGATTTCAAGTATAATGTTTGGGTATGAGGTAAGAAACAATTATGGATAATTGTGTTTTAATCAATGTTAATAGATTATGTGTCACTCATAATGAGGGTAGGACTTATATATAGTTAGGTCTATTATAAATATAATATTATTCATTTCTCAATGTAATATCCATAATCCCGATGTCCAACCCTACTACCTTATTATATGACATTTAGAAATATAGGTAGAAGAAATGAGAGAATAGAAACAAAGCAATTGAAAAGCATTGCAAGGCATATAGAAAAAACACCTTGCAATATCAATAATTTGAGATTGAGACCTTTAAATAGGGAGGTAAATCATTCTCATCATGTTCCTACCACTAACCATTTGGTGTGGCCTTAGAGCCTCTTTTGTGCATAAAATTGTAAAATAGACATTTGATTATTAGTTATTGATAGAAGAAAATGAATGAGCCAACACAAATATTATAGATGTTCTCAAAATCATTTAACGTTCATCAATTCTTCTACATTTCATTTTTAACATTCATCAATTCTACTACATAATTTTCATTTATAGGACGCTCAAGTGCATCATCCGCGGAAATGGCTAGTTATTAGTCCCTGTTGTAGGCATATAGGGACTATAGAGATCGATAAATTGTTGACCTGGCATTAGCTTGTGCATTGACCATAAATATTTGCCTATTGTCTATTGTTGGAACAAGGGAAGTGAAAACATCAATTTTTGTATAATAAAAAGTATCATGTTTGTCAAGATCTGATTGGACAAAGGATTGGAGGTCTTATTGCCACCTTCGCTATTCCCAATGTAAAATATGTTTGCATTTCCAAAGTATTTGGTAGTATATGGCCATTTTTGAATCATAAATTTTGTTATGCATTTGTCGAACGTGGATTAATGCTACCATTAATTCGAATGTTTGGTTTAGCATTTTATGCTAGGTAAATTTATGGCAATGTTTCATATGGTGGCATATCCAAAGTATGGCTTTGCAATACATTCTCTGGTGTTCTAAATATTGTTACAAAAAATATATGAATTTATTTGGGATACGTCAGAGACCTGCCACATTGATTTTTTTTCTTAAATGTTTACAATGCATTTCTGATAGACTTAAATGTTTACCTAACAGGCTTGGTAGTGTTTAATGGCTACTTAATAGGCTTGTTACAAGACATTTTCTTCCGTTTTTAAAATTTATATGCTCCCGGGGCATTGCTGGTTCACTGGTCCATGTTTGCTTTTTTCATGGCACTGATTTCTTATTTTCATGTTCTCATTGTTCTTGCTTGCCTGTTCGTGTTGTTGCAGTTTGCACGTTTGGGTTTCTGCAGTCGCGATTGGAAGAGCCTCGTTCCTAGGGGGTGGTTGCTGCTTGTTCCTTTCTTTGTTGTATGTTGTTTATTGTTGCTTGATTCGACTTTACAGGGTTCCAGTCCTGCGCCTGCACTTGGGCCTTTTGGTGCTTTTTGCTTGGGTTCTTAGTTGGTGCTTTTTCTTGTTTGCCCAGGGTTTGCAATGTTGGGATGCTGCATCTGCTGTTGGATCTCTGGTTACATTTTTTTTCACTTCAGTTTGCATAGAATACTATTAAGATAAAATAATAGACTAAAGAATTGCAGGCGATGTAAATTTCATCTGTTACACGTTGAAACAAAGTTTGAGGGCTTGAAAATATATTTCATAGCTGCCGATGCGTTTTCCATGGATTCCGTGTTACTATGGTTTCATAGTTATGAGAGTGCCTTTTGCTATGTGGGAGATATAGTTGTTCTTTTCCTTTTACTTTCCTATTGTAAATTGCGTTTGACTCTAGTTTGTCGTGTTTCTGTGGTCATTCCGAGCGACCACCGTTCGTTTGCATACTTAGCTAGTTTTATGGACACGGCTTCGCGAATAGGTTCCATCGAACTATGACAGGTTGTGTTCGGTGTATACATTATCTTTGCCGAATTAGTTTTCTTTAAAAGAAGGCCTCTTGGACAGAACATAATGCAATTTATGAAATTATAGGTTTCCTAGACAACATAGGTTAATGATCACGGCTTCTGGGGCTGGCGGGATGAAAATTGGGATTATTAAGATAAAATAACAGAGTAAAGAATTGCAGACGATGTCAATTGCATCTGTTACGCTTTGAAGCAGAGTTTTTCGAGCTCAAAATATATTTCATAGTTGCCGATGCTTTTTCCATGGATTATGTGTTACTACAGTTTCATAGTTATGAAATTGCCTTTTGCCGTGTGGGAGATATAACTCTTCTCTCCCTTTTACTTTCCTATTGTAAACTGTGTTTGACTCTACTTTCTCGCACTTCTGTGGTCATTCCAAGTGACTGAAATTCAGTTGCATCCTATGATAGGTCGTGTGTGGTCTATACATTAGCTTTTCCAAATTAGTTTTCTTTAAAAAAAAGCCTCCTGGACAGAAGAGAATGCAATTTATGAAGTTATAGGTTTCCTGAACAACATAGGTTAATGATTGCGGGTTCTCATGGTGGCAAGCTGAAAATTGGGCTTTTGTTCTTTCGTGCCCTGCAAATAGCACAGAGAGTTCTGCGATCATTCCAAAAGACTGTCGTTTGATTTCATACTTAGACAATTTTATGGACGCGGCTTGGCGGATAGGTGGTATCGAACTATGGTGTATACATTAGCATTTCCTAATTAGTTTTCTTTAAGGGAAGGGCTCCTGGACAAAAGACATTGAAATTTACCAAATTATAGGTTTCTTGGACAACATAAATTAAACATAAGAAATATGTAATTTTGTAAAGTATATATATAAAGAATGTATGGAGCCCTCGTCCCATACTTAGCCAGTTTTTCCATCACGGGTTCTCGGGGTGGGCAGCTGAAAATTGAGAATCAGAGAGTTCCCCGATATACAAATTGACCGTCAGACTTGTGGACTATTTGAATTTGAAGGTCGTCATGTCCAAAAAAATTAGCATTGTCGAAATAGTTTACTTTACGTACGTTGTTTTACATACCCTGGTGGACAAAAAAACACACAAAAAAAATAGTAAGCATTTTTTGGATCGTGGGTTCTCGGGCTGACGGGCTCTAACTTCATCCATTGTTGTTTCATATCCCACAAATATCACAGATAGTTCCGCTATATACAAATAGACAATCAAACTTGCAGACTATTTGAATTTCAAGGGCTCATGTGAAAAAAATATAGCATTCTCGAATTACTTTTCTTTACGTACATTCTACATACGCTCATTAACAAAAACTGAAAAATAGTAGTAACGTCTGTTACATAGGGCTCCATCCTCACTACATTCAGCGCTTCCCAATACACATTAAATATGCTTTCAAAAGTCAGAATCGACCAGATAGGTTCGGAAATATGGGCTTTAATAACTGGAAAGCTCGAGGACATTTCCCATTAAATCAAATAGACATGCTAATATTCAACCCTTCCTTGTTTTTGATTTTGAACAGGCGGGGAAAGATGAAGACTCAAATGCAACGTAGTTACGTAGTTATTAGATACTCAATTCACATTCTCGCTATGGCTTCTGCCAATGAGTTGTCCATCATATATGACCTTCCTTCTAGGTTGTCATATGTTTCCCCCCCTTTATTCAAATAATAAAAATGCCATTGAATTTGAAGAACATTGAGTACTAAAGTGCCTTACCTATGAAAGTGCCTTTTTGCCAGCATTTTGAATTTGCGATTTTTTTTTTTTTTTGCTTCTGCAGTTTTAGTTTTCTTAAAAGCTTCAACATAGTTCATGAACGTGTCTCCCATAGAGGGCTTGACATCATGTCCCTCTTTAATATTGTGCATTTCAAAATGATGGGATTTAATAACTAAAAAGCTTGAGGACATTTCCCATTAAAATGAATAGACAGGTGAATATTATGGGATCTGGTAATTTCTTTTTACTTGCATTTTAAAGTTGCGAAAATAGTGTTTTATTTATTTATTTTTATTTTTATTTTATTTTATTTTATTTTATTTTTTTTCTGTTTCTGTTTCTGCAGTTTTAGTTTTCTTAAAATCTTCAGTGTAGTTCACGAACGTGTCACCCACATAGGCCTTCACGTCATGTTTGTCTTTAATATTGTGCATTTAGAAATGATGGGATTTAATAACTGGAAATCTCGAGGACATCTGCCATTAAAATGAATAGACGACCGAATATTATGGGATCTGGTAATTCCTTTTTGCCTGCATTTTGAATTGGTGAAAATACTTTTTATTTTTTATTTTTTGCTTGTGCAATTTTAGTTTTCTTAAAACCTTCAACATAGTTCACGAACGTGTGACCTACAGAGGCCTTCACGTCATGTCCCTCTTTAATATTGTGCATATCTTAGGTGTCAGATTTGAGAATCTGGTCGGATATGGGAATTTTAATACGTGCTGCTAGTCACTATTCAATGTACATATTCAAAAAAATTGGCATTAATAACTAAAAATATCGAGAACATCTGTCATTAAAAGGAATCAACACAAAATGTGCGGAAGATCATCCAACCTTGGTTTTCAGTACTTATTGCCATTTCGCTCTATCATCAAAGAGTTGTGCTTTAGGGTGCCTTTGTTCTAATGTTCTTGGTCATGGACATGTAAGACAACTTAGAGATGCGATTGAGGGGAAGATGAAATAAGAGAGACTGGTTTTATGTGATGTGAGATTTGAGTAAAAAAAAACTCTTTTATACAAGAGAAACTCAGAGAGGATGAAAAAAAAGAACAAATATGTTTGGTGTTCTCCCCGTGTTCGATGCTTTGGTTGGTTGAAAAGGCTATCTGGAAATTTGTTTGTTGAACTTCTTTGTTTTATTGCTGGGAATTGTAATGGATTTTTAGGTCACCTGCAAGATAGTTCTTCGTTTAAGTATATAGCTTCTTCCAACAACACAGATTTGACCACTGTATCGAATTGTAGAGATCACACAAGTATTTGTCTTCCTCAAAGGCTGGTAATGGAATCTGTATGGGTGGATAAAACAACATATTATCACTACAAGAGTTTCGATTTCATACTTTGATGACCTACATGTGGCTCTGGTAGCCGACTTGACAGGAAGCCATGTTCTTTGTCAAAGTTTGTTTGGTTCCTTTGGATGTAGTTGTAGAGTCCACATATTAGGAGTCACCTCCGAACATTCCAGACCTTTCTGTGGGCCTCCATACCTCCCCCTCTATGAGAAAAGATATATTCTGATGCATTCTGTAGCATTTGATGCACTTGCCACACCTCAGCTACCCGAAGAAGTTATGTACCTCAATAGATTTTCATTTTGCATCTGGGTTGGATGTTTCTTCCAATTATTTACTGTAATAAAGAAAAGAAGTTCCACATACAAATCCTCAGGCAGGCTTCTCAACCAAACAGATGATCGAATACAGGGAGAATACCAGTCACTATATACTTGGATTGTTTTCCCCTGCCTTAACTGTTGTGACATAAAACAACTCCATTCACTTTGAAATCGACCTGAATCACATTTCTAGGTTTTCTCGGATGTGAATGCTCAGGAACATTGCAAAAACACCTTAAACCCCAACTTTTCGACGACAGAAGGAAATTAATACTTGATAAAGAATGGAATGTTGAATAAGCAGTCATTGCAAGCAGGCCATATATGGAAGAAACAAGGTATTCAAAAAACTGGGATAGATGTACTTTGCAACACCGATTAAGTACAAAACCCAAAATTGATATTCAACTCGTTTTTTACGAATAAAGAGTTTGAACGTCAAGAAAAGTGTGAAGAAGCTTAATCAATGTACACATATTTAATTGGTCAACGGCAGGAGAAATCACAATTGTTGTCACAAATAGCCTCATCTGTATTTTGTAACACATTTTATTTGAATATAGAATAATTTTGGTTTATTTCTTAATAGTATTTTCCAATTTCTGGTATTTGTTTTAATTGTATTTTGTACCTTCTTCCCCTATGTCGCTAAACATGAAGGACAAGCTTTTGTTTCTGCTGCTCACTACTTCAATCTAAATAAAACATGGTATGTTCTTTGTTTACATTTTAAATTTAAAAATACTTTTTCATAGGCCATACTTATGTGGCGTCGGCTCTGTATTTAAAGAAAGAAATTGGAGGACCCGTTCTACTCCCATTCTTCAGGTTCTGTAAATAGAATGAATTCATGAGTTACAACAAGGCAAATGAACTGTTGACGTAATGTTCCTATGAATTATGTTGGATAAATTCCAGCTTGTTCTATTTGATAATATCCATGCATATATACTAATATCAATACTATTGGAAAAAAAACAGAAAAATTCCTCTTCGACAAAGCTTAGGCAGTTATGTTTGGGTTTGCGGTATTAAACAAATATGTCCAGTGTTTCGTCATATACATTTTGCAGCCTAGGAACTTCCATAGTTTGCAATTTATTCTTTAATTACTTAAAGTCGCAACAAATTTTGATTGCCTTTAATTTAATTTAGATATTGATGTTTATGGACAGCCACCGTTTGCTGATGTCATTGCAATGAATACAAGATGAATAGATGATAAGGAATTTATGTCGTTGAGACCACAATGAAAATTCATGTTTCTTACTGTGCTATGTACATCTTGCAGTCAAAATTTTCCTAGTTTCAACAAAATTTGCGAGCCGAAGAGCATCTTGCAAATTGGGAGATCATTTGCAATTGAAACAGAAACAATCCATTAATATATATTAGTATGAATACTATTCATATAAATACACAAAATTTCTCCATTGATAGATACTAGTATGAATACTATTGAAATAGATATCAAAACTTCGTCTTGGCCAATACTTAGCTAGTTATCTGGACACCAGGCCCTGGGTTCACGGTATCCAACACCCATGTCCCCTGTTTTGTCATATACATGTTGCAGGAAAAGAACTTCAGTGATGTGCACTTAATGCTTTTACTAGTGAGAAGCCAGCAGAGGTTAAAAAACATTGCCATTAATAAACAGAAAAAAAGGTTTTCCCGACTCTCAGATACTTATCTATTTTCCCATTTTTCTTTTCTCATTCATTATGGCTTTCTGGTTTTATAATTAGTCATCTTTCTATATACGACAGACTGAAATGTTTTCATCTCCATCTATATCCTCGCAAGACGGATCCAACCGACCGTTGTTCCATTCCATACTTAGCCAATTTTATGCCCACCATTGTGGGGCCGATGCTTATGAGCCCAACTTCTTATTGTTCCACTATATACACCTTGCACTGAAAACATCTGTGATCTACAATTCTACCACGGGTTCCTTGTATACATTAAATTTGTTCAAAGTATCTGTTCTTGATATGCATACCTAGCAACTTCGCATCCTTCCTGACATACATCAACAATGGTCTTACCAGTGACAAGTGGACATAGTGGTACAAAAGATAATTCTGTGATCTACAATTCATGCCTTAACATCTCCATCTATATCCTTTCACGATGGATCCGACTGACATCTCTTCCTTTTCATACTTAGCCAATTTTATGCCCGCCGCTACAGGGATGCCACTTGTGAAATGAGCTTCTTATCGTTCCGCTATATACATCTTGTACTCAAAACATCTGTGATCTACAATTCCACCGTGGGTTCCTTGTATACATTATGTTCATTCAAAGTATCTGTTGTTTCTTTTCATCCCCAATAACTTCGCGTCCTTCCTCATATACATCAACAATGCTCTTACTAGTGGCAAATGGACATAGTGGTACGAAAGATACTTCCATGATCTGCACTTTATGCATTAACTGGTGAGAACTCAACAGGCATTCACAAGCATTTTCATTAATAAGAAAACACTAGATGTTCTTCTGCGAGATACTTGGTTCTTTTTCCCTTCTCTTCTTCCCTTGTATTATCTAGAATTCCACTGCGAACTTCTCTGTCCTTTTCCCCTTATTTTCTTCCTGTGTATTATGGGACTATAAAATATGGACATGATATTTTATAGAACATGTACAAATTCTGCATTCCATACCTAGCGACATTTTGGATCGTGGGTTCTCAACTGAGCTGATGGGCTCAAAATTGGGCCTCCATTGTTTTGTGCCCTACAAATAGCACCTCGAGTTCTGCGATATACAAATCGACAAGCACACCTGCGGACTGGCTAACTCAAGATTACACTGCTATTGTTCTGTGTCCTCCAAACAATGCCCCAGTTCCATGATATAGAAATTGACAGACAGAGTGCAGGAATGGAGGGGTGGAGATTGCCATTGTTTATGGATGCTAATCCTTATGAAGTATCTAACAGTATCTAAAAAAATATTTTAGTTTTTTTTTTTCCCTATATAACAGTATCTAAAAAATTATTTTAAATACTAAAATAACTCTTAGTAGTGACAACTGGACACAGAGTTACGAATCAGTTGGGATTGCACTCTCTGCAATATACAAATTGACTACCAAATTCCGACATCGTTTACTCTTCCATGTTACAGATTATGCATTCCAATGTTCAAAGCGATACAATTAGAAGGTTCGAGCCTCACCTCCTTTGTAGACACCTTCTCATCCTATTTTGGATCCTCCTGTTTCCCAGTTCACGAAATATGCAGCTCCAGTGTTGGCGGGTTGACATATGTTTATCTCCATCTATATAATCAGACAACGAATTTGATCGACCGCTGTTGCTTTCGATTGTTTTCTGTTATATACATATTCCACTCTAAATTTCCATGATCTGCAATTCCACTGCTAACTACTCCATTCTTTTTCCGTTTTTTTCTTCCCATGTATTATGGGACTTTAAAATATACACATGATATTTTATAGAGCATGTACTAATTCCCATGATATTTTATAGAGCATGTACAAATTCTGCATTCGATATCTAGTGACATTTTGGATCGCGGGTTCTCGGGCGGGCGGGCTCAAACTTGGACCTCTATTGTTTCATGGCCTACAAATAGCACCCACAGTTACGATATATACAAATTGACAAGCGAACCTGTGGAGTGGTTGACTCAACATTGCACTTCCATTGTTTCGTGTCATCCAAACAATGCTCGCAGTTCCGCGATATACAAATTGACACACGGAATGGAGGACTGGCGAGGTGGAGATTTCCATTGTTTACGGATGCTAGTCCCTATAAACTATCTAACAATATCTAAAAAATTATTTTGAATACTAAATTATCCCTTAGTACTGACAACTAGACACAGAGGTACGAAACAATTGGGATTGCATTCTCTGCAATATACAAATTAACTACCGGATTCCGACATTGTCCGCTCTTCTGTATTACAGATTATGCATTCAAATGTTCGGAGCGATACAATTAGAAGGTTCGGACCTCGCCTCCTTTGCAAACACCTTCTCAACCTATTTTGGATTCTCCTGTACCGGGTTCACAAAATCTACAATTCCAGCGCGGTCACTCTACCACTGCTCACAAATGTTTCAAAGTATCTCTTGTTGCCTTCCATACCCACTAACTTCCTATGATTTTGGCTGTCCTACCATATCCTCTTCGCTGTTACACGTATTGCACTCAAAAATTTTCAAGACATACAATTTGACCCTCGTGCTCTCACCCTCAACGCTTGTATGTTGCAACCTTGTTTTGTAGCTGTCTTTTTTCCCCTGCCCGCGACCTCCGTACTTTCTTACTATGCGATTAGATACCTTTCATGCTAATAGATGACCATGAAGGAACCCTCAACATTGTCATTAATGGATGAAAACCTCGAGGAGATCTCCCATTATTACGCATTAAACCAAGATGTGCGAAGAGTTATTTTTTCCCTTCCGATTGTTCGTCTCCAACACGCATCCTCGTGTTGGGCCACTGAAGAAATATACAATGCTTAATTGCTCATTGCAATATCCAACGTGTTGGCATTTCTATGTATGCAATTAGTATTGTTTAATGTTAACAACGCATCATGCAACAACCATCCAAATTGTCATTAATCAACGAAAGTCTCGAGGACATCTCCCATTCACACGCTTTCGACCAAAATTTGCGTAGGGTTATATTATCCCTTCCAACTTTTCATTTCATTCATCGGCTGGAACAAATAAACGTTCTTGTAGACTTATGGCACCAGGTCGAAAGAAATTTTGTGGAGATACAGTAAATATCTTCGCACAAGAAGACCAGAGCTTTCAGTGGTCCAGGGCATACTTTTACTATTCATCCCGTTCCGCCCAAAACGAAGTGATTTCGACCTCTGGAATTGCTCATGTAGGATGCGTTCCTGAGGTTTTTGACTCTAAGGAGGTGGTCTCTTGGTGCATCGAAAAATATATTCTAGGCCAAATAATTATTCCACTGTGCGACCATTCTCCTGTTTCTTTGTCGCCTCGGCTCTTTCACAAGATGTTAAAATTTCCGAACCCAACATTGACGTTCAGAGGACAAGACTGCAAAAAGTTTCTAGAAAAGAATCATAACGGGTTGGACATCTTGGATGAATTCCTCAAAGACTCGACAACAGTTCCTAATGATATCACAAGGTTGCAGGTAAGTTCCTTTAGAAATCCATTTCAAAAAATCGCTTGGTTGGTTACAAGAATAACAAGACAGGCATCCACAACAAGCATTTCCCATATAATTATTTATATTTTGTATTTCACAGTCAAGGAAAAATACATTTTTGATTGGGGGAAGCTAATTTCAATTAAGCTCTTCTCCTAGTTGTCATGATTCAAAGAATCGAATCAATTTTATATGTCATCCTACTTGATTTTCGCAATTGTGTATTGCTGTCAGTTTCCAAAACTTTCTCTTTCCAATAAAATAAAATGTGGATTCGACCCAGTAACATTCTGGCATGAGGCACTGTGGAGACATAAGGCCTCCCATTGTTTTTATGAAGTTTTTAATGGCTTTGTCTCAATTTTCAAAGATTTACTGTTAGGCAAGGATGCTTCGCGGATGTCTGGCCAGGCAACCAAGTTTTTGAACAAGAAGGGCACACTTGAGCAAGAGGAAAATCACAATGCCTTCATGGTCTTTGGCTCTAAGGAAAATCCCGCCTTCCTTCCATGCCACATCATTGAAAATATGTTTTTTGCAGAAATAACAAGGCAATACAACCACTGGTTGCATTTTTTCCATGACAAGAAAAAAAAACAGTTCATTCCTTTGCCCTAGAAAGTCGGAGACTTCGTGTGCAGAAACATCAACACGATTGACGAGTTTTCCGCCCATTTCAAGAAATTGAACCTAACATACGTTGAAAGGATAAAAGGGTTCGACCTTAATGGATTTTTTCGAGAACATTTACTAGGTGTTGTCTTTAATACCTCTTTTATCCATACACACCTAACCCAAGACAGGAACAGTGTGGACAACAATCCTTCTTCTGTCGATTGTGACACAGAGAGATTGCAAAGCACCATTGAATTGTACAGACAACATGGAAAAGTGTCCGGTGAGAAGAGTACCCAGTCCCCCGCTAGCACTCCCAAGAGCACGACATCACGGAGCATCGCTTCGACGATCCACCCCAGTAAGAAAGAAAATAGAAATATTCAAACAGAGGAGGAGATAAGAACCCTCCTCACTTAAATATTGATAGTTCTCACAAAATTCCACTGGCGAAGAAGAGAAAAAACAATGCAGGGCAGGTGGAGGAACCCCAAATTGAAAGTGGAAAACTGCAACTTGAAATTAAAGCTAAGAACACACAGAAAATTGGGTTGTCCACGGTGGAAATATCAGACACCAATTTTTTTGACATAGATGAATCCTTCGTAATCCAGAGCGCTATTTTTGACAGCCAATCTAAAAGTTTGGTCATTGAAAAGAGAGATGTAACAAACAGGAAAGACAAATCTCACGCAGAGATTAACTTTAGCGAAATGCCACCGTCCCAAATCTGCCAATTTCACCAGGGAACCAGTGACATGCTTCATGATTCCATTTGAGGAATTGAGACAAAAAATGCCAATATGAAACAACGCCTCAATGAATTTGAGCAGGCTTTCCTTGCAACTCCAGAATTTGCCAGTCCTTTGGCAAAAATCATGCCAGCTACCACTGCAGCGAAGATGAAAGTATCCTCTACCCTCCTTGCATGCTCTAGAGCCCTTGTAGAGAATAACATCAACAAAATAATGCAGGTAGTTACTGAATCCTGGGAAACATCGCAAAATTTAGTTTCCTTCGGAAAGAAGGCCAATGGTTTCCTGGAACAATTGGAGATGAATTTAAAAAATGAACAACTTTTCTGTGATCAGGTAGTGGCCCCTTTTGCCAAATATGCCGACAACACATCGGAACTGAAAAGAAGACAGGAGAAACTCCCCTCGCCAAAGTGCACCAAAAAAGTAAAAGCATGCTGGAAAAAGAAAGTTGACAACCTGCAGCTCATTGTTAAGTCGTGTAAACAAGTCATATCAGAAAAAAAATATTTATTCACAAGCTCGCTCCAGCTGGACTTAGCCGAAACTACCAACTAGGCTCAATATCCTAACTTAATTCTCAAATCCTTGTCAATCACCAAAGAAGCCTTCAAGGAACAAGTTGATATTTTAAAGGGGCTGTCTTTCGAAAAGTTTTACAACATACTTGAACAATGTCTAGATGAGCACGAGCGTTGGGTACTGTACTATGCCTCACACAATGAAGAAATTGAATAGACTCTGCATAGTATTTCAATGGATCTAAGGAAATTAGAAAATGACCTTTACGGCATAGAAATCCAGGATGAAACTAACACAGCCCCCATGAAAAGCTACATCGAAGAATGGTTCCAAGAGAGAATGGACGGCCTCGTCCAGGAAGGGCAAGAACTGGTCAACAGGACTACAATGCCCATCAACGACAACAACAAAAATGCATCGACTTCATAGTAAGTTTATACTGAAATATTGTTTTGTTTATCAATTTAGTTTAAGTCTATGTTGTCATCTTCTCTTCTTTATCAATCCACTTATGTCCTCTTTCAATAGAAAACTGTAACCAAACACTCTTAACTTCCAATTTCTTCTTTTCATGTCTTCCTCTCTACCGTCACGCACTTCTTTCAATGTTCCTAATTCTTGTACTTATTTCTTTTTATAGTCCGTGGGAGCCCCAATCCCAGTCTATATGAAAAACACATTTTAATTTCTAGAATCATGTAACATACATTACTAATTTTTGATAAATTCCAAAGAAAACTGATTCGACAATGCCCTTATTGTATACTAAATTTTGGGTTTCCAGGAACCTTTATTGTTTGTTCCAAATAAAAATAATTCGGATATTATACATTTCTTGTCTCCTATTGTATGCTAATTTTTTGGTCTTCAATGACGTTGATGTAATTTCCAGAGATA
Source organism: Picea engelmannii (assembly GCA_009831015.1). Classification (NCBI taxonomy): domain Eukaryota; kingdom Viridiplantae; phylum Streptophyta; class Pinopsida; order Pinales; family Pinaceae; genus Picea; species Picea engelmannii. The sequence continues at coordinate 134,025 of ML796585.1, forward strand.
TGTAACATACATTATTTATTTTATAATAAGTTTGTATTGTATAGTTCGCAACATCGCTTCTCAATTTGTATATCGCGGAACTCTCGATGTTGTTTGTAGGGTACAGAACAACAAAGACCCATTTTGAAACCACCAGCCCAAGAACACGCGATCCAAAAACTGACGAAGTATGGAATGACCCCTCCCTGCATGCTCTATAAAACGTGTACAAAGAAAACTAATTCAACAATGCTGTATCTTTTTTTTCCAAGAAAAGCCTTAGTTTTAAAGCAAGCTAATTCAGGAAAACATTATTACTATTCCATTGTATAACAGTGTAGGGACCATACTTAATTAAATCCAAATTTCATACAATTAAACATATGATTCCTTTCTCATACATAAATAATTCATTCACCATCATATAAGCATAAATATTCAGCAGAAATTAAAATTTATCCACAGCATGAAAATAACTTAGCAAATTCATAATTAAAATACCTCCTTCTGATGCTAATTCCTGCTTCTCTGGTTGTCCTTTCTCTGCTTCCTTTCCCAACTTGATGCACTGACCCAACTCTACCCAAACCGACTAACCTCCCAGCCAGCTAGGAGCAGCCTGTCTGGCTCCCTAGCTCCAGGAAACCGAAAGGAATCCCGACCCCCATACCCAAAACCCCCAGCAACTCGGTTCCCCCTGCAATGATTCACCCAAAAACCAAAAACCAAACTGCTCAAACCTAGCCAATATCCCACAGAAAAATATGCCATAGGAATACCCTCCTTCCCTCCAAATGCTCCCTCAAAATGTTTCCTCCCCAAAATAATCATCCTCCCATTTCCCGTAGGACTCTTCCGTCATATTCCACCTTCACCGACTCTCCTCCCCCTCATTACTTTCCTTATCTCCTCCTTTATTACCTTATCCCCTTCTTTATTATCTTATCCCCTGCTTTAGTATCTTATCCTTAATTTAATGCTTCATTTCCCCCCTTCATATGTAAAGTATTTAATAAAATAAATTAAAATTATTAAGCCCCTTTAATTCATTACACAACCTTTAATGAGTCAATTGATTAATAAATAAGTGATTAATTAATATTATTAATACTAATAATTGTTTAACTAAAACCATATTAGGACAATTAATTATCTAATTAATTTTACTTAATAATCCCTATGCATCTATTTAACTAGGGTTGTTACATACACCCACCCTTTAGGAAACTTCATCCCAAAGTTAAGGTATCTCATGGTACAAAGGAAAAGAAACATGGCTCACACATTCATAACAATTAACCGACACTATTAGTAAGTAAGTCAAGAAAACTCATACATACTAGTGTATATGTACAAGAAATGCATGCGTAGCTAGTACATACAAGTCTCGTGCATGTACTAATAATCAATAACTATCACCCTTTAGTAATTTATGTATGCATCCAATCCAATCAACAAGACTAGTCTTTTATAAAAGACAATAAACCAATCAAATGTTTGCGAAATCCTT
>ML796585.1:145557-184468 GCA_009831015.1 Picea engelmannii
GAGTCAATTGATTAATAAATAAGTAATTAATTAATATTATTAATACTAATCATTGTTTAACTAAAACCATATTAGGACAATTAATTATCTAATTAATTTTACTTAATAATCCCTATGCATCTATTTAACTAGGGTTGTTACAAACATACATTAATTTTTTGTAAATTTCTATAGTCTGCAACTCCGCCTATCATTTTGTATATTGCGGAATTGTCGGTGCTATTTGTAGGCCACAGAACATCAGAGACTCAATTTTGAACCTACCAATTTCCAGAAACATGTAACAAACATTATTAATTTTTGATAAATTACAAAGAAAACTAATTCGACAATGCCCACGATCCAAAAACTGACGAAGTATGGAATGACTGCTCCCTGCATGCTCTATAAAACGTGTGCAAAGAAAACTAATTCGGCAATGCTATATCTTTCTGTCCAAGAAAAGCCTTAGTTTTAAAGAAAACTAAACTCCGCTTGTCATTTTGTATATCATGGAACTGTTGGTGCTATTTGTAGGCCACCGAACATCAGAGGCCCAATTTTGAACCCGCTAGCCCGAGAACACGCGATCCAAAACTGGCTAAGTATGCAATGAGGGCTCCCTGCATCCTCTATAAAATCTCTTCCCCATACTTTATAAAAGTAGAAATTTCGTATGTATAAAATTAAATATCTACTTTATACAAGTACATATTTCGTATCTATAATTTTTTTATTTGTGATGAATTTTTATAGTCCGCAACTGCACTCCTCCATTTTTGTATCGCAGAGAATATCAAAAGCCCAATTTCTGTATCACAGAACTGTTGGTGCTTTTTGTATATCAGCCCGACAACACACGATCCATTACAAAAGTACATATTTCTTATGTATAAAAATATTTCAATGTATTTCAACTTTTTAGCCATGCAGCCTTGTTATATTTTACTCTTTTATATTCATCCTTATAGATAAATATGGTAGATATTTTCCAAAAAAGGTAAAGCAACCTAATGTTATATTGCAAAGTTCAAGTCATTGGAAGTGACTTTGTAGCATATTAATCGGTTAGTGATTTTGCAACAAGGCCATTCCATAAGAAAACACATACCAAATATACTCAACCAATAAGTACACCATTTAAACTTTTTGAATCACATTGATGGACCCAAAATAAAAATGGATTAAAAAGGGATCGACGCCTTCATCTTCAGAAGATCCTAAGCTTGTAATTTTGATATCTATAGCTGCAGCGTGCCATACGTCCTATTATACTGTATAATGCTGGTTTGTAAAGTCTCATTTTGCATGATTGTGGTATGTTAATTTGAGGCAGTTTTGATATTTTTATTTTTGAATAGCAAGTTAATATAGCTTGGTTGGAAGTTTAACGTGTTTTAGTTTTTCTATGGGGTTGTTGTTCAGTAATGATATAACTAGCTCACATAATTAGGAAGCAACTTCTTTTCACTTGAATGTATATGGGAATGATGTCTATGTAAACTATGAAATTCTTTAGGGGTTATATATATTTTATGGGTTAATTTTCATTTTTTTTCTAAAAAATAAACCTAAATTTTATAGGATAAAATAATTTAACTTTGAAAATAGCTAACAATTTATATTATATAAAATTTTTAGAAATTTGAATATTTAAAAAAAAAAATTCATCCTTAAAATTATCACTACTGCAAACATAATTAGATTATAAACCTTGATATTAAAACATAAAAAAAAAACAATTTGTTTTATCTTCCATTTATTTACTTAAATGTCCATAATGTTTTATTAATTTAATTTATTTTAATTTTAAATTTATTAAATATGAAAAATAAATAATAAAAAAGTTGAGATGCTACTCTTTAATACTTAAAATCTCAAATCTTTAATAATTAAATATTTTAAATTAAAATATTTTAGGTTGGTATATGTATATAGATGGAGCATCTTTATCACTGAGATGTACTATACCACCTTTATATTGAAGTGTAAAATGTATCAGACTTTTGTCAATATAACAATTAAACCTAATTACATGTCTTATTGTCAAAGACACAGTTTTGAAATTTAAATTACCAATATTGAATGATCTTGCAGTTTTTAAAATTAAATTACCAATATTTAATGATGCAAGTTGTGTATTCAGCAATGGAGAAACTGTAACATATTAACAAAACTCCATCAAATTCACAAAAGTACAGATTCTCTAAATAAACACCCGAGGAACTGGAACGATGAGATACCAAAGTTGGGGATATTCCAGACTTGAGGAAATGTAACAATGCACTTCAATTGACAAATGTATATTTTTAAAACAAACTACCTGTGAAGCGGATCAGGGAGCACAAAAAAGCACACATAAAAATGAAAAATATCATAACTTATAAATTAATGAGATTTGCTCAATGAGAATTTATCCATGCCTCCCAACAATAAATGTAAAGAAAATGTTATTTGTAATTTGCATGGGCAATAAAACAGAACGGTGATTGTTGGTCTCTCAGAAAACATTACAGGACTTATCATTTCATATAAACAAGAATACAAAAAACTTTGCTGGAAAGAATTCAAGACAAAGCCATAGAAGTCATGCATACTATAGCAGCTCTCTGAGGAGCTCAGAAAATAATAACAAGATCCCTAAATGCAATCCTTCAAAAGGTCTGAGAAACATGTCTGCTCTAAAACAATACAAATAAATCCCAATGACTTCAAATAAAAGATGTCAAAGGTTTTATATGATTTATCAATAAGCACTTGTATGTTTCTGTGATATCTTAGGTTTTTAGGTTTTGTATTTTTTAAAGTAAATTACGGGTTCTGTATTTTTATTGCTAGTAAAAATTGACGGTATCAATAATGCGGGTATGATCATGGGAGGGGACTCTATTTTCTTGAAGGTTTGATACCGTTTCCACAGCATGTCTAAGATCAGTAGCAACGGAAACAAAAATTAAAGAAAGAAATGAAGAGTAAAGCAAATTTATACAACAATCCGGGAGAAATCTTTGAAAGAAATAAAAGCAAAGCTAGAATATGATTGTTTTTATTAAATAATAGCAAAGTCCACAAAATTGCGGATTTATGAAAGGATTAAAAACAATGAATAGCAATAATCAGCGACACAACTACAAAAGCTCTCGACCCCATGATGTTAAAACGTTCAAGAAAATCCATCCCGTCGATGTTAAAATATTACACTGAAGCATGTTATAAGCTCAGACCAAATTAACAGTGGAGCTTTTTATTATCTGTTCACACAAAAATCTGTCAAGGAAGGGAACGTGATGATTGATCGCTTGCCGGGCTTGCAGTAGGTTTAGGGTTGTGCAAGTGGGTCGATTCTGATTTCGAACTGTCCTCTGTCGTCATGGCGGGTCGATTCCGATTCCAAATGATCGCTAACCAGTCAAAGGCTTCCATTACCCTATCAATCTTCCCAGCTTCCTCACTCTTCTCCCAACATCTGTACAAACTTGCATACTCTCTGAATATATCGCCAGTATTGCTGTTTGTTGAAGAAACTGGAGATAATAAGGCAGCACTGTTATGAATGAGCTCTCGACATAGTTTATATGATTCGACAGATAAGTGCATCTCTGCTATGATCTCTATTATACCCGATAAGTGCATCTCGTTTGTGGTCTCCAGGGTATGCGAGGACAATTGCTTCTTCACACAATCCTTCTCCGATTCACAGAATCTTTTGGCCATATCGGGTTTTTGTTATGAAAACAGATTTTGAAGGCGTGTGTTAAACGTTTTATTTTTAGGGTTTTTGTCAGAATCTGGTCATATAAATTTGGACAAAATCAATTTAAATTGTATTTTTGAATATATAAATGAATTCAATGTAATCAAAAATCCAAAAACATTCAGATTATACAAACTTAACCATTGAAACTGCAAATTCATCAACCAATATCAAGCAAAATCAAACAAAAATAATTACCAGAAAACAGCCAAAAGATAAAACATTTAGAATACTGAATCTGAGCACTCAACTTCACATATTAACGTCCAAGATTAAAGCCAAGTACCAATTAGTTTAAAATAAAATGCCACAACGGTCCAGTTGAACGCATGGATGAACGAGCCGACACCTTGCAATTGTTGGCCCTTCGTCTGTCCACTTGCCTTCAGCGTCGACCTCTCGTTTCTGGTTAGTTCTGCGCTTATTTAGGCTAATAGGTTATAGAATCTTTGCATTTGGTTTTGGCAATGCTCTTTGTTATCTAACTATCCGTTGGATGGTAGGTAAATGGTAAATAATTGTTGCATTTAGTTAGGGCAACATTGTATTTAAAGTTGATTAAAAGTTTTATATTTTGGTTGTTTTTTGGTAATATTTTCAGGTTTGTTTTTGTTTGAAATTTGGTGATAAATGATTTGATCTGTAAATTTGATTGGTTAAGTTTCTATAATCTTAATGTTTTAGGGGTTTTTCAGCAAGCTGAATCTATTTATGCATTCAGAAATGCAATTTAAACACATAAAATAATTATTTTATCCAAATTTACATGACCTGCCAAAAAACCCAAAAGATAGAACATTTAACCAACACCAATTATTAATCCTATCAAAACAATTGGGTTTTACTTTTTATTTTTATAAGCAATAATTTGAAAAAAATAAATTCAATGTGTAAACATTATTTTATTTCCAATTTTACAATGTTTTTTATTTTAAAATATTTTATATAAACTAATCAAAATATAATATTTTAATATTTCAATTGATTTTATATAAAAACAATATTTATATTAAATTAATTCTTTTTTAATATTTAATTGATAATTAAAAATTGAGCTATCTTTTTAAATATTTAAATTATTCTTAAAAATTTACAAATTTCAATTAATGTTAAACTGTCAAACTAAATAATGTCTTATTAATTCTATGAAAGGACGTGTTACACCACATTTATTTATAATTTATTTTTAATTAAATTTTATAAAAAAAAACACACATCTCCAAAAATAAAAGATCAACCTACATTATAGTTTCTGATCACAAATTCATATGTGTATTGCAGGATAGAAATAATAATAATAATACCAAAGAGTGCAGCCATTTCCTTTTTTAATATTTAATTGATAATTAAAAATAATCGTTGTATTTAGTTAGGGCAACAACTGTCTTTAACCTACGTTGCATTTAGTTAGGGCAAGGCTGTTGTTGTTTTTCCTAGAAAAACAAACACATTTTCAAAAATTGTGGGGTGTTTGTCTCACCCTAAAGATTGCATTTGTTTTTTATTTTTTTTTAAGCAGTTTTACATTCCTATTAAAATAAGGTGGAGGTTTTTAATGTAAATAGTTTGGATTTTAATTTTAGAATTTTCTTTATACAATCTATGTTAGATTATGCAAAAATATAAAGCATTTCTACCATTGAGCAACCAAACTTATCTAAGGAGTGTTGAAATAATGTAACTGCAAAGAGTATTCTTATTATTATTGATATATCATTCATAGGATCAATTCCCATTGTGGATTGATCATGTCGATTATTGTAATAGGACCAAATCCCCTTTTGTGGATTGGTCAAAAGACAATTGTAATAGGCAGAATAAGAAGTCGGCCCCAACAGTTATTAAAGAGACCCAAAAATATAATAAAGGTGGATTTACCCACCCAGTTTGAGAAGTCGGCCCTGCCAGTGAAGAGACACTTCACACGTGCTAGACTTGTATAAATAAAGGAGGCTAGCGCCTCACTTAGATATAACTCACTTGCTTAGTTTGAGAGACTAGTTCTGATCTCTTACCGGCAAAGGAGAGAGAGTGGCGCATATCTAGGAGAGGACTTTCTGTATTAGCATAAGAGATCTCTTGGCATTGTATTGGCTATCTATATTAAGGAAGTTTTGTTGGGTTTTCTTCCCCTAAAGGGTTTCCCAGGATAAATGTTGTGTCTATTGTGATTGTGTATTTCTCAATGATCTTGGATTATGCTATTGTTATCTAATGAAATGCAAACATCTATAATAATGGCTTAAACATTAACATGGTATTAGAGCCAAGCTGAAGGAAGCATCTTTTGCAAGAGAAAAATGTCACTGTTGCCGTACTTGCAAATTAGGTTTTTTCAAAAGTGAATTTTTTCAGCCCTAAAACTATCTAGAGAGTTGCGCCCTCCCCTAAGCATCAATTTGGCATCATCAACGCACCTTTTCAGTGGCTGGATCTCCCGAAAAGTGAAACCCTAGTTTCACAAAGTACGAGAAGTACCAGAAAACTAGTACCAAAAGTACTAGAGTATCAGAGGTACCAGAAGCACCAGTCCAGAAATCCACAGATCAGATTTGGAGTAAAAGTTGGATTTTCTCAGATCCAAACACACCATACAACTCGCCTCAGCCAAGCGCATCTCCTCGTAAGTTCAGTTTTTTATTTTGAGCACTTTCATTTTTTGGTCATTTTCCTAGCTCTAGGTAAAGTTGTCTGCAAGCATTAAGCTTGTTGACAAGTTAGAAGGAGTGGAAAACTTTTGTGCCTGGAAGTATAGGATTGGTCTTATTCTTGAAGAGAATGGCCTAGCAAGATTCGTCAAAGACGAAGTACCAGAACCCGACGATGCCGCAGAAAAGACAAAGCATCAAAATGACACAATAAGGGCCAAAAGAATCATTGTTGATTCAATTAAAGACCACTTGAATCCTTATGTGTCATCTAAGAAGATTTCGAAAGAGATGTTTGATGCCTTGACTAGACTATATGAAGTAAAGAACATAAACCGGAAGATGAATCTTAGAACTCAACTGAAGAATACAAGGATGCAGAAAGGGGAAATGATTCAGGAATACTTCTCCAAAATATCATAATTCAAAGAATATCTAGAAGCTATTGGAGATACCGTAGACAAAGACGAACTCATAATGACGACTCTAAATGGTCTCACAAGACCTTGGGATGCTTTCATCCAGACGATATGTGCCAGAAAGGAGAAACTGAAGTTTGACAGTCTACGGGAAGAATGCATCCAAGAAGAAACAAAAGTAGCGAATCGTGAAGCGTTACTAGCAAGGGATGATGATCAAGCCCTAGCCACCCACACCAAATGAGGAAGGAAGAAACCCTTCCAAAATGAGACTCATAAAGAGCCTCAACAATCAAATAAATTCAATCATAAAGAATCTCATCCAAGGAGATTTCAGAAGAAAGGTCAACGAAAGGAAAGAGAATACTCATATGTACAATGCTATCAATGTGACAAGATGGGACACATTGCAAAGTTTTGTCCAACCCAGATGAGAAGAATACAAGAGAAAACAAAAGAGGCTCCATGCCCATGTAGTCTAAAATGAAGAGCCACCCGCAAAGATGATAAGAGAGGAGATCGAAGACCATGTGTTGATCTTGGCCCTCTCAGGATCTATAAATCCTGGAGAGGACACTTGACTCATTGATACTGGTGCATCCAAGAACATGATGGGACAAAGAAACATTCTCTCTTGTATCTCAGAAAAGAAGTTTTCTTAGAAAGTGACACTTGGTGATGATTACCAATATCCCATTAAAGGAGTGGGAGAATCAAACCATAAACTGAATTCAGGGAATTCACTAAAAATGAAGGACGTACTATATGTACCAGGCTTGAAGAAGAACCTACTCTCCATTTCAGCTTTAGAGAAGAAATGTTTCAGAGTTTCCTTTATAGATGGAGAATTTCTTATGTGGGCCAAAGGAGAAACCTTAAATGAAGAAATCATCATTGGTAATGAAGAAAATGGCTTGTATAAATTAAAGGGTCACTCAGAGGCTGCTATGACCCATGCCATTGAAAACTCATGTGAACTTCGGCATAGAAGATTAGCCCACATCAACTACAAGGCACTACCATACATATGCAAAGTGGTCATAGGTTTACCAGAACTCAAAGGTGACCATAAAGGGTATGCAATGGATGTGCACAAGGGAAGAATATCAAGAACCCTTTTCTGAAGAGGGACAACAAGTCAGAAGGAGTCCTAGAACTCATCCATTCAGATGTGTGTGGCCCAATGCCATCATCCTCCATTAATGGGTATGTATATTATGTATCATTCTTTGATGATTACTCTCGTAAAACCTGGATATATTTCTTGAAGACTAAATATGAAGTGTTCAGTAAGTTCAAGGAATTCAAAGCCTTGATAAAGAACCTTTCTGAAAGAAAGATCAAGATACTCAGGTCAAATAATGGAGGAGAATATACCTCAAAAGAGTTTGTGAACTTCTGCAAATATGTTGGAATCAAGAGGGAACTCACTACTCCCTATAATCCCCAACAAAATGGTGTAGCTGGACGGAAGAACAGAACCATACAGGAAGCTGTGAAGACTATGATCCATGATCAAGATCATCCTATGTGCTTATGGGCAAAAGCAGCAATGGCAGTTGTTTATTGGTAGAATCGATTATCCCATAGTGCACTTGGGCTCAAGACACCAGAAGAGATGTTCACTAGAAAGAAACCATAGATAAGCCATCTCAAAATATTTGGTTGTCCAGTGTTTATTCATATACCTAAAGAAAACAGAAACAAGATGGGCCCTTGAGGAAAGAAGGGAATATTTGTGGGATACTATGAGGTCTCAAAGGCATTCAAAATCTATATATCAGGTCAACATCACATTGATATCAACATGGATGTGACCTTTGATGAAGATGCAACACTCAAGAAATCTAAACTATGCCAGCTTGAAGAGGTATATGAAGAGGAACCCATAATCCCCAATACTGCAATGAGGGAGGTTCCCAGAGCTGCAGAACCAGTAAGGGAAGTTGTAACTTCCCCTGATGAGGAACTTCTAGAAGACCATGATATAGTAGAAGTGCAAGAACCTCCTCAGATGATGATCCTCCATAAAATAAAGCTAGCCTAGGCTACATAGCTTATTCAATATGGAGAGAAGTATGGAATTCCCGAAGGAACTATGAGATAGGTGAAAAGACCAAAGCCATTCTCTAGTTATACGACTTTGATGTGTGATCTCCTAGAAGAGGATCCTACCTGTTTTGAAGAAGCCATTCAGAGGAAAGAATGAACAGATGCCATGACATAGGAATACCAATCTATAATGAAGAACGAAGTATGGGAAATAGTTCCCAGACCGAAGGATAAAGATGTGGTATCCTCCAGATGGCTCTTCAAAATAAAACATGCTGTTGATGGAAGTATTGAGAAGTATAAAGCAAGATTTGTTGCTCATGTATTTTCCCAGAAGGAATGCATTGACAATGAAGAGACATTTGCTCATGTGGCTAGATACACTTCGATCAGAACCATCATAGCTCTTGTAGCTAAGATGAAGTGGAATCTGCACCAGATGGATGTGAAGACAGATTTCCTAAACGGTGTTATCGAAGAAGAAGTGTATATAGAGCAACCTCAAGGATTTGAAGTAGAAGACATGAAGTCTCATGTATGCAGTTTGAAGAAAGCCTTATATGGATTGAAGCAAGCTCCTAGAGCTTAGTATGGTCATATAGACAATTTCTTGAGGAGCTTAGGATTTACCAAGAGTAAAGCAGACTCAAATATCTACTTCAAAATTATGAATAATGAGCCAGTAATCTTACTGCTATATGTGGATGACTTATTCTTAACTGGAGAAGAAAATCTCATCGTTGAATGTAAAAAGAGACTTTCCTTGGAATTTGAAATGAAAGACCTTGGCCTAATGCATTATTTCTTAGGTCTTGAGGTATGGCAGAGTCCCGAGAGGATCTTCCTTAACCAAGGGAAGTACACGGTCGAAATCTTGAAGAGATTCGACATGTTGGAATGCAAGCCCATGAATACACCCATGGAAGCAAAGCTGAAGCTGCTTGTTGATACTTCGTCAGACTTGATTGATGCCACACTGTACAGACAGATTATTGGATCGCTGATGTACCTAACGAACACTAGACCATACATTTGTTTTTCCGTGAACACCTTGAGTCAGTTTCTGGTAGAACCCATACGTGTTCACTTAGTGGCTGCAAAACATGTGATGAGGTACCTTAACGGTACAATAGATTATGGTCTCAACTATGATGGAGATCATGATTTCTCATTGAGTGGATATACTGATGAAGATTGGGCAGGAAGTGTTTCTGACAGGAAAAGCACTTCGGGATGTTGTTTCAGTATGGGATTAGCTATGATCTCGTGGCAGAGTAGGAAGAAATTGAGTATTGCTCTCAGCACAGCGGAAGCATAATACATTGTTGCATGTTCTGCTAGCTGCGAAGCTATATGGCTTCGAAAGTTGTTGACTGAACTATTTGACTTAGAGATGAGAGAAACCGTGATTCTATGTGACAACCAGAGCTGCATAAAGATGACAGAGAATCCTGTATTCCATGACAGGTCGAATCACATAGAGATCCACTATCATTACATCCATGACATGGTACAGAGAGGAGCCTTGAAGCTCCAATACATTAGCATGGATGAACAGGTTGCTGATGTGTTGACCAAGCCCCTATCTCATGTGAAGTTTGAGTACTTTCGAGATAAGCTTGGCATATTCCGAAAGGACCTTCCTTGAAAGGGGGAGTAGACGTGATATTCCTTGCTTCTGACCTAATTGTCAGACGTAAAGCAAGATGAGATGTATACCTTGCTTCTGACCTAGTTGTTAGACGTAAAGCAAGATGAGATGTTCCTTGCTTTTGACCTAGTTGTCAGACGTAAAGCAACATGAGATTTTCCTTGCTTCTGACCTAGTTTTTAGACGTAAAGCAAGATGAGATGTTCCTTGCTTTTAACCTAGTTGTCAAACGTAAATAAAGAAGAGATGTTCCTTGCTTCTGACCGAGTTGTCAGACGTAAAGCAAGATGAGATGATCCTTGCTTCTGACCAAGCCATCAGATGTAAAGAAAGATGATATGATGAGACTAGCACTGAGCTTCTGGTTGGATAGTTGTGATGTAAAGCCAATCTAGTATCCTGCTTCCAACCTGATGGTTGTGACGTAAAGCAGGATGAGTATCTTGCTTCCAGCTCGAGTGCTGTGAGGTAAAGAAAGACGATGAGATGAGACAAGTACAGAGCTTCCAGCTTGACAGCTATGATGTAAAGCCAATCTTGTTTTATGATGAGCCAACATTGTGCTGTGATGATGATGATGTATCATTTTTTATACTAATACATATTGATGCAGATGATGATGGAATTCCTTTGAGAATGATGATGCAGTCGATGAAGAAAACTTCCGATGATTTATAGATATGCCAACCAAGATGATATTGATGATGTTGTCCTCCCACTTGATGCAGTTGATGATGTTGTCCTCTCTCTCTCGCATGATGCTGCTGAAGAATACCGTTCTTGTTAAGGGGGAGTGTTGAAATAATGTAACTGCAGAGAGTATTCTTATTATTATTGATATATCATTCATAGGATCAATCCCCATTGTGGATTGATCATGTCGGTTATTGTAATAGGACCAAATCCCCTTTTGCGGATTGGTCAAAAGACAATTGTAATAGGCAGAATAAGAAGTCGGACCCAACAGTTATTAAAGACACCCAGAAATATAATAAAGGTGGGTTTACCCACCGAGTTTGAGAAGTCGGCCCTGCCAGTGAAGAGACACTTCACATGTGCTAGACTTGTATAAATAAAGGAGGCTAGCGCCTCACTTAGATATAGCTCACTTGCTCAGTTTGAGAGACTAGTTCTGATCTGTTACCGACAAAGGAGAGAGAGTGGCTCATATCTAGGAGAGGACTTTCTGTATTAGCATAAGAGATCTCTTGGCATTGTATTGACTATCTATATTAAGGAAGTTTTGCCGGGTTTTCTTCCCCTAGAGGGTTTCCCAGGATAAATGATGTATCTCTTGTGATTGTGTATTTCTCAGTGATCTTGGATTATGCTATTGTTATCTAATGAAATGCAAACATCTATAATAATGGCTTAAACATTAACAAGGACAAAACTCTCAACTATCTAAAAGTTGAAGAATTCCTAGAAGAAAATAGTCTAAGATTCAAGGAGTAAGTTGAACAATTTTCTAATTCATTAAATCACAATCTATATTTACTTATAGTTGTAGATATATAGGATGTATGATGTTGTATTTTTTCTAGTTATGCTTTGAGAATTTTGTATTAAAATTATGATATTTGTACAAAATGAATATAGTAGTTTTCTCACCTTGTATTTTTCTTTCCTAATCCATTTAAAAATATTTTATATGGTTCTTGGGCTTGCATTCTAAATTGGGAAAATGGACATCAACTCCCTTTAAACATAGTGTTTTAGCCTTTTGTAGCTAGATATGGGCTAAGCCCTTCTGCATCCTTCTAAAATATTTTCCATATATATTACTATCTTATATTTCTTTAATGGATGAATTAGATGGTGTCTCATACTATAACAAAACAATTTGTTTACAAATATCGACGTTAATATTCTTTCTTAGTTTATGAAAATTCTCATTTTCACTATGTTGTTGGGGCTCTTTTGCATTCTCCTCGGTGTTTTATTGTCTCTACTATGGGCATTGATTATCCATGGAGGAAATCCTTCAAACCATTATAATTTTACCAAATCATAAGTATCTTGCTCATTGTGACCTCGATAATAACTTCCCAAATAGTTCCTAAGATATCATGCAACCATAATGGAAGTTGCACTCATGGTAAGTCTCTCAATATTTGTCCCACTTAAGAATTCTTGAGCTATCATCCAATAATAATATGTAAGGAAGATAAAATCAAGAAAATCATGTTTGGGCTCTATCACTTAACATCCAATATTAAAGCAAGGTGAAAGTTTTTAATGTAAATAGTTTGGATTTTAATTTTATAATTTTCTTTTGGCTATTCATGTTAGATTATGCAAAACATGAAACATTTCTATCACTTAGCAACCAAACCTATTTAAGGACAAAACTCTCAACTATCTAGAGGTTGAAGAATTATTAAAAGAAAATAGTCCAAGATTCAAGGAGTAAGTTGACCAATTTTCTAATTCATTAAATCACAATCTACATTTGCTTATAATTGTAGATATATATGATGTATGATGTTGTATTTTTGCTAGTTATGCTTTGAGAATTTTGTATTAAAATTATGATATTTGTACCAAATGAGTATAGTAGTTTTCTCACCTTGTATTTTTCTTTCCTAATCCATTTAAAAATATTTTATATGATTCTTGGGCTTGCATTCTAAATTGGGAAAATGGACATCATCTCCCTTTAAGCACAATGTTTTAACCTTTTGTAGCTAGATTTGGGCTAAGCCCTTCTGCATCCTTCTAAAATATTTTATATATATATTACTATCTTATATTTCTTTAATGGATGAATTAGTGGGTGTCTCATACTACAACCCAAAAAAATTGTTTACAAATCTTCACTTTAATCTTCTTTCTTAGTTTATGAAAATTCTCATTTCCAAGATGTTGTTGGGGCTCTTTTGCATTCTCCTCCTTGTTTTATTGTCTCTACTATGGGCATTGATTATCCATGGAGGAAGTCCTTCAAACCACTATAATTTTACCAAATCATAAGTATCTTTCTCCTTGTGACCTGGATAATAATTTCCCAAATGCTTCTTAAGATGTCATGGTTGTAGTCATGGTAGGTCTCTCTCAAGATTTGTCCCAAATAAGAATTCTTGAGCTATCATCTAATAATATGTAAGAAATATAAAATCAAGAAATGTCACGTGGGCTCTATCACTTATGTTTTATTCAAACATCTTGTAAACAAGATGAGAATGGTGGTGCATATGTGTATAACTCAACTTCAAGTAAATTTTAAAACATTTCAGAGTTGTAAATGTAACAATACATATTTATTCATGCATGTAATCTCAAACTAATGTATATTACAACCCTTTACTGAATTCTAAGAACAAATCACCCTAATATACATTTTTTAGTGTTTACAACATATCAATATACATTACCAACATCATGCATGGATTTTTATGCATTTTCTCCTTTATACATTTTTTTTGCATTTACAAAGTAGTTTTTAGCCTTTATACATAGAAGAGGGTTTTGAGTTTCAAAATACACAACTAAATGTATGAAAATATGTAAAATGAGAAAATACAAATTTCACAATTTAAATCACTCAGTTTGGAGGTCATATAAATCCTTGGTAAACATAGAATGATCTCTTAGTTGGAAAACATGAGAGCAGCGAGACACATGAAATACACACAGAAAAATATTGTATTACTATATCAAATCCCAAGATACAATAGGTATATGTAGCTGGAGTTAGATCCAAATAATTCCAAACATAGGTATGGAGGTTGAGAGAATATCTCAACAACTCCAACAAACCAAAACCAACTTCTTAAATTAATCATTAATTCTAACACCCTCCCTTAATGATTACATTACAAATAAATCACAGATTACAATTCTCGTCCTCTTCTTCGAGCTTACCATTCAACTCATTTAAAGAATAAATGCTTCAGACCATCATTCATGAACTTGTACAATGGACAATTTGACAACTCGGCTCATCGGGGCTTCCGTGATAAAATATGCCAATTATTGATGCATTCTATGAACATGCCTCCATCTGTCGGATTTTTTCTTTCGGCTATCCTTCAGTGTCTAGAAGAGCAGTTTGGATACATAATGTCCTCAACATTCAATTATACAAGGTGACTTCCAATAAGAATAGTTGTTCTTGAAACCGAGGCTGCTAGCTTATATCAAGATACAAGAGTTCCTACTTTCTTTTACATAAACACGTAAATATATTAAAAAACTTTAACCAAACCACAAATAACTATATATATATATATATATATATATATATATATAAACATGCCATCTATGGCGGCTTCCAATTAAATCTACTTCACTGAGGAAAATTCCTTTGAAACGATGTCAAACATAACAACAGAGCCGACTGGACTGAATTTGGGCATCGTGTCCTCCTTCACGCACAACAGATATCGTCTCTCCTTCATGCAGACATCCATGGTCAGTTCCTCCCTCGACTCACGATGGTTGATCCCTTTGCCAGCGAACAGGATCTGTCACAGAGATGTGATACGGCGTAGAGTTTGACAGCAACAAATCCTTACTTCAGATCTAGTTCACGACTTTCCTCTTCGTAGGGCATTTATTAAATAGCTGCCGAAAGTGCACGCAATTTCCAGATCCTTTCAATACTATGATTGCACAACAACAATTTAAATTCACACAGGTACAGAAATCTTCACACAACGCACATGAACAAACAAATGATAATTCACTCTCCTACGCTAACAATGTACAAAAGATTAACTCTCAATTCATTTCATATTCCAGCCCCTCTAGTGAGAGAGTCAAGGCTGTCCTTGCTTTGATACCAAGTTGGAAATACACACAGAAAAATATTGTATTACTATATCAAATCCCAAGATACAATAGGTATATGTAGCTGGAGTTAGATCCAACTAATTCCAAACATAGGTATGGAGGTTGAGAGAATATCTCAACAACTCCAACAAATCAAAACCAACTCCTTAAATTAATCATTAATTCTAACACTCTTGAATTCAAATATAAAAAAACAACCATCTTCTCATTATCTTTCATTTGAAGACTCTCAAATTATCTTTGTAAAAACGTGTTTTACAATTAAACCAATTTGGCTTGATTATAAAAAAGAGTTCACATCTAAAAAAATAATTAATTTAAATCTTCACAAAGACTTCTTTCGGCTCTCTTATATGTCAATACATTCCAATTTTGAGGTTCACACTTAAATTATATTTCACACCACGAATTGACTCATCCATTTTATTATCAACATTTATAATTATTTGATAATTTGATATTTTATAGACCAGATGCTTTCCATATAATACCATAAAGAATAGTGCTCTAACGTGGAATTAGGGTTGTGCATGTGGGTCGATTCTGATTCCATACTGCGCTCTATCGCTATATTCTCATGATCGATTACTTCCCCGTCATAAGCTTCCATTATCCTATCGATCTTCCAGGCTTCCTCACTCTTCTCCCAACGTCTGTACAACTTTGCATACTCTGTGAATATATCGTCAGTCTCATGATCGATTATATTCTCATGGAATTAGGGTTTTGCTCTATTACGAGAGACATTATAAGAAAATAATAATGTGTTGATTGAGATTACGGGTTGGACTCACTTTATTTTGTTTAGAAAATTTAAAGGTGAGTTAATGGATTATTCACAATTTAAGTAGTTGTTGTTATTAAGACGTGATATATTTTCTCTATTGTGGGTAAGGTTTTCTTTTTACTCTTAAACATTTTAAAGATAACATAATAAAATTTTATTGATCAGTAACCTTGTTTTTAAAAATAGATTCATAGGGGTGGCAAGTGCAGGGAGATCGAAGGACATCATGAAACAAGTTAAGAATGGGGTTTAAGTGAAACAACCAAAAATCAAGTAGAGGCTCTCTATAAGGGGCTCAAGATCCTTGACTCAAGGTGGATCACGAAGCTTTTGGTAATAGGAGACTCATCAATCATAATTAGGTACATCTGTTGTTGAACCATGTCAATTGAATGCTAATTGGCAAGGATTATTCTCATAATATATAAAAAAGTAAAGAGATATGATTCGATTGAGTTCCATCATGTGTTGAGGACTCAAAATCATCAAGAAGACCTCATGGCCAATGAGGCCTCTCGCTTGGAGTTCATAAATCGAAGGAAAAAAGTTGAGACCTCCATATCACCTATGCCATAGTAAGTTATATGGCATTTAAGCTAAATTTCACAAAACATATCTCAATCAAAGAAAAATAGTTGATCGTATTGAATAGGAAGGGACATGTTTTAATGCCTTCAAGCTTCATGGTACTCTCTTACACATAGCATTTGATGAAGGAAAAATATTATACGTGGTTTGGCAATAAGATGAAAAATGAAGGTAGGATTAATGACATAGTTTGGTCTAATCGAGCTTGCACTATGCATGCTTGAGGAGGTCTATAGAGAATCAATCCTCATAATGGATTTCATTTGTGTGTTGGACATAGGGATTTTGGATTGGAACAGATGAGTGGATTAGGGTATGGATAAATTGGCAAATTGGGATTGGCCTTAAAATGAATTTATATGCTAGAGAAGCCTAGAAGACTCTAAGAATGGTGGAGCACAATCATCTTGGTCCTTCTTTCACATGTGAGGTTGTGGACCTTCAATGATCCTTAAGGAGGCATGAGAGGATTTTGGTAGACAATCAGATAGCCATCTCCAATTTAACAAGAAGAGTTTCTTCTCAAGATGAAGCTAAAAACATAGGACATGTAAATATTTTGGAGATTATGACTAAAAAAAGATGAAAATTAAGACGTTAGAATCTAAGTGTAGCATGCTATACCAATTAGTGGTAGGATCGACGAGGATATCATACAATAAATATAACAAACTTGAGTGCGTAATGAAGTTGTTTATAAGATATATAAGAGAAGGGTTGTAACAATGTCACAATGGGTGTACTTGTCTTGAAAAATCAGCATGGACATACCATTTTCTTTAGTTTCTCAACCATTTAAAAATGGCTTTGAGCGGTGGTGTAACATCCTTGGTTTTAATCCCTGTAAATTATAATGGTGAGCCAATATAATTGGGTTGAAGAGATTATATTGATTAATATGGTCGAGGGATGAACTATGTATTCTGTATATGATATAGTTAATCAAAATAATAATTGTTGGTTGCGAGAGGGCCAAAAAATTATGGGGGATATGATTCCACAAGAGAGGGGGATAAAGGGGAGTCCAAGGGAAAATCCATGTCATTTTTCTAAGTTAATGCATCTTTACCATCTAATCCTCCTTTGAATTATTAGACACTCAATCATTAAATCCATGTAATAGGTTGGGTGAGGAAGTCACCTCACCTATTTATTGAGAGAATGGGATTGAGTACAATCAACCTTGGGAAATGGGAGAGTCAACATGCATGGGAAAACAAAAATTGAACGGGAAAATGTGGCAAATTTTACTTGTTGATTTTGGAGAGCAAGAGGGGAGTTGGGTGTTGAGAAGACCACCAACCATGCTATGTGTTATAACATGTAGTTGTCATGTCGTCTAAGTCCGTGGTCTGCACAGGAAACATCCAAGCACAACCCTTTTTGGGTTCAAAATACTGGTAGGTGAACAGATTCAATTTTCAGCTGTAAGATCTGAGTGAGAGAAAGATCGTTCGTCAGATCAACAAGATTAAGTCATGACCATTAGATCTCATCGTAGAGAAATCGATGGTGGGGAGTCATTGTGGGGATCAGGATGCAAATTAAAGTTTCTGCAAGTTGTGAGCCTGCAATCGCTCAGGATTGTTGATCTTTCTAGATCAACAGATCATCAGTGCATATCGATCCTTCTATGAACGAGCATCTTCGCATTGTGGCGATCAAAAGGGAAAATAAAGTATCTGCTAGTTGTGAGCCCACAATTTCTCATGGCCATTGATCTTTCAGCAAGGGACACATGTCAGGCGATCTCGTAGAGAAAGAAAGAAAAAGTTGAGTGAGTAAAGGACTCCTGAAGGACCAAAGCCCGAACTCCCAAAATAAATCTCAACCATCCAAAACAAGAGGCCACGCGTCACCAGATCTCTCACTTTGGGAATTCGACACTTCGTAGAATTGCACGAGAAAGAAGGAGAAAGCTCCCAAAGCCTGAACTCTCGAAGTAAATTTCGGTTGTCCAAAACAAGAGGACACAGGTCGCCAGATCTCACACTTTAGGAATTCAACATTTCAGAGGATTGTAAGATATATGCATTGAAAAGGCCCGAAGCCCAAACTCTGCAATGCGTGGAAACAAAGGCAGGGCTTTCCCAAATTGTAGATTGTGATCACATCAACGACTTGCGTGTATTCATCATGTCAAAATTGAGAGAGGATTAGTGGCTAGGAAGAAGCCCTGGAGTTGCATATCAAGCGCCACACGTCCTTCTCCATCAGACGATCATGATTTACTTTGGGACTTCGAGAATTTTTCCTTTGGGAGTTTTTGCTTCCCCATTCTCGTTTTCCTCCGAAGTAATTTCTCCTGAAGTCCACAGATATATGCTGCATGTCCTCCTCAGATCAATGGTTGTGGTTCATTTCCAAGCTTCAGCATTCATTTCAGGTCACCATGTCATTCTGGGCCCGTATCCGTATTACTCAGGGAGTTATACAATATCTACATGCTCCCCCCCCCCCCTTGAGATTTATGTGCTGAAGACACTTGGCACCCATCATTTTCGACGCGTGGAATCCATCTAGTGCTGACACATGACACTCATTTCAAGCAATTTTGAACATGTCTTCAGCCTATTTTTGAGTGACACATGTCACCCTTCCGTCTGCAATATGTCAGCATAGTGACGTGAGTCTGCCCCATCAGTTGCGGGAGATCATCCTCGGGGAAGTGTTCTTGTTTAAGAACCAAGATTAGCACCATCTCCATGTGCAGTTTTAATGGATCCTAGAATTAGTGGGCGGATAAAATTTAGCGGTGGTGCTAAAGGTAGCAGGGTTTCCCAGATCATGGATTTGCATCATATTGACGACCATGCTTCATTGCGGGGACGAAACATGCTTGAGCGATAAAATTATAGTGGTCCTGAAATCAAAACTGTGGTATAGTAAAAGAGATACATGGTGGAAAGTGGTGAATTGTGGCCTTAAAAGTGGTGTGAATCCAAACCTCCTTTGAATCCCCCGCAATCATATGGTTATATAGCATCAAATCCGAGAGCAACACATAGCCACCCCTTAGGCATTAAGCATCGTTATGATCCCAAGGAAAAAGAAGTTAATGAAAAGGTGGTGGTTGAAACCTCGAATCACTCCATAAATAGAAGGCATGGAGGGTCTGGCTGTGGAGATAGAACTGTCAGCCTGAGGTACTATGATGGACAATTTTTCCTGCAAGCCCATGCTGAGCTGAGTTTGTGTCTAATGGGAGGATACACACACAGTGTGACATAAGAAGGTGAAAACGAAAGGATTTGAATGGAATGGCCAGATCACACTCTTGGTAGTTGTGGACTAATCTAAGTATAAATAGATGAGTTCAAGATTTTGTTAGGGGGTCGAATGGTTGAGCATAACTCCCCACTGTGTAATTTTTTATGCCAGAACTATTCTCTGGTTATGTATCAAACTTGAGAATTTCGCATTAATAGAAGTTAGCTTCTTTCATATCTTTGTGTAAACTGTCCTGAAACACTCAGGCATGGAGGATCTAGTCGAGGGTTGTGGTTGTATTGTAATGTAGGTTTGATCACAGTATTGTTGTGACCAATTTTAGTTAGTTTCTTTGTTATCTTATTTCCCCTTATGTTGAAATGCTTGGGCATGGAGGATCCAGTTGATTTTTTGTAGTTTCATGGTAATGGAGGTTTGATTATTATGTAGCTGTGATATATTTCAATATCTGAAAATTGAGTTCAAGAGTGCTCTTGAGCCTGAGTTTTTCTTCTCCAAAATGCATGAAGGCCGGATTCTCATGGAAGACTTGTTTACCCCTCTCACTAAGTCTTCCTTCCGCCCACCCTTTAAATCAAATAACTGAATGAAGTTAATGAGGACCTCATTTCCCTGTGCATTGCTTGTCCAATTTATGTGTTAAAATCATTCTTGTACTGAGTTTTGTCCATTTGACATCCACTCACAAAACCAATATCCACTAAACATTCTGATGGGTACTGGACTTATCCTCTTGCAGTATGAGGGTGAATCTTAGTGCCAACACTATGCTTGAGGACAACCATTCTTGGGTTGTGTTTATGTTTAAATTTTGATCTGTGTGCTTATAAAAACTGACACTATGCCTGTTGTGCATTTTCTTGTTGAGGGAATGGATCAAGAGCATTGAGAAGGTTGTTGTGAGCACTCCTAGAGTAGATCAAAGTTCCTAGAGTCACCGCTTGTGATATTCCTAGCCAACTAAGTAGATTGGATCCATAGAATGAAGTGGGAAGGCCCGAGGGACTATGTGGTGGAGAAGGTGGGTCCCATTCATTGAGTTGTGTAGGTTGAGGGGAAGAGAGATGGTGGATTGAAACTAATGTTGAAGTAGAACATGGTTTTTTGGGTTGTTGAATGTGGAGAGTGTAAAATCAAGAGGGATAAATATGCTTATGGAATCATAGTCTCAACTCGAGGGTGGTGTTATAGCAAGATTTTCCTCACCTTATGAAATCTTGCACATAGGGCCTTTTTCCATTTCCCTATGTAGACTTGAAGTCCCTTTTTGCAAATCCCAGAACTAAGAAAATGATTTTTCCACATATACATGCCCTGCCTATATTACAACATGTGTATACGCAAGTTGCACCACTACAACCTACGCGCATCGATATTTGTGCTCAAGATTAAAAAATGGTGTAAGGTTTCCATGTCACATCACAACATTTATGATCCTTAGCCTTCCATATACTGGAAATGTTTTGAATCGACCCTTTAGTTCCACTTGAAGGCTACAAATGGTCTAAATCTGAGCTATGGAAAAGACGAGAAAAATTCAACTTTGAGAGCAAATTTACTCTGGAGAAATTATTCACTTCACATTGAGTCTACATCCCTTTGTCCTTTAAGTCTGAACACAGTGTTCAATCTCCAAGCTCTTCCCTACATGATTGAGAACCTCATTGTCTCTCTTATATGAGCTTGCATTTGGTGGAGGATTGAAGTGGTAGAGGCCTAGCTAGAAGGAACTTAGTTTCTCGATTCCGAACTGTGCCGACATGGAAGTTTGTAACTCATTCACTTATGTTGATTACATCTTAATAGAAATACTCTTTTATCGTCCAATTAATATCTTGTGAATATTTGAATTGTTATTACATGGGAGTATTTTTTTATGAATATTGATGGATTATGATATTGAATGTGCTAACATTATATATTATCACCATATGCTTGCATTTATTGGTTGTTGAGGACTAGTTGCAGGTATATTGCTTTGGGTCAAGTGCTCAACAATGGACTTCATTGAATGTATGGACGAGGTAGGCCTTTTATCTTGTCTTGTTAGCATGTTTTTTATATATAATACTTGAGATTAGAGTTGATTTCTGCATTCATTTTCGTCTGTTGTGGTTTACCCCTAGCCATAGAGATATTTTTCTTGTAACATAATTGGTGACCATACTGGGGATAAAATCTTCTTTTTCAGGGTTTGGAGTGTTTTTCTCCTTAGATTTCTCTCATTTATATTGATTTTCTTGTCGTATGATTGCTTGACAGCCTATGTTCACTCTGAGTTTGAGTTTCTTAGCCTTATCCTTAGCCTGGCTGTGTTTTGACACATATGCGCAATTTTTTTCTTGTTAGTCGTGTACATATGCATGTTGTCCTTCTGCAAGATGCGTACATATGTGCTTTTACCTTGAATAGTCACACATCACCCTTTGTTGCTTGGTTGCTAGGTAGGTTTTGATGATTGTTGAGTCTTCTTGGGTCTCTGTGGTGACTGTTAAGTGTCTGTGAAATGACAGGAAACCTGTCTTTGGTTGAATTTTTGGGCGATGCCTTTCTCATCATATTTTTCATTTGATTGTCCTTACATCTTGGGCTAGGTGTTTTTCTCCTTGATATCCTACTTGGTTTGTGTATGTTTACACACAGTAGAGTCTTTATATCAATATGTTGTTCATTCCTTGCATTTTCATTCTCTTATATTGAAAATACAAAAATATTAGGCATTTTACATTGTTGGCATTTCGATCTCTTGAGACTTTATCATTAATATTAGTGCATGTAAATAAATATTGCATTTTATTTAGAATTGCATAATTGAATTGAGAATTGCATTTTGAAAAGCATATCATTTATTGAAAATTGAAGTTAGGACTTTGCATTGTATTCATATTCATTTATTTTATTTGTTGAGTCATAAGATCACTAGTTTCACGGTTGCACCTTTTGAGTAATCAAGGCCATTAAAAGTAACGCTATAATTTAAAATTGATTAGTAACAATTTTATTTTTCTAGGGTGCAAAAACTAGCTTAGGATTTAGAGCCTTAGAATAGGATTTTGTGAGTAAACTTATCCAAGGCTATTAAATCAACATATGTGTATGACTAAGGGAGTGGAGAAATCTAGTGTATAATTTATCATATTAAGAGGCTCCGCTTATACCAGAGTTAAGCACAAGGTCGCATGAGGTTGGTTGAAGGGATATCCCCCTGATACCTTCTTAGCGTTAGATATTTCTGGGGAATTATTCGTATATGGGGATCTTGCTAGTGACCTTACCTCTGTGAGAGGCAATGCTTTCAAGATTTTGATCTTTGTTACCCTGATCATACGATGTACCTAACTTACGACTGTTTGCATGTGCATTGGTTATACCGTGGTTTCTTAGTTTCTTGACGTAGGTACCATATAGGTTACTTGCAGGGGTTATTCTGTAGGTACCCTGGGTCAGATAAGGGTCAGACAACACACAACCTTTATTGAGGATTACCTCTTTGGGTGGATCTAACCAACTGGTTGTTAAGCCCACGAGGGCCCTTATAACTGATTCTGTTACCTCTGATATTTAGAAGAGGAGTCTTAGGCCCCTCTTGGGTGAGGCATACCTACTTTAGAGAGGGAGGCCCCTTTCATCCACTTTATCCTGTTTGTGTGCATATTGGTTGTTTGATTATTTTTGGTGTGCTCTTTGATTACTAGTTGGACTTAGGATTTGTTTTCAATATCTCGAGTCTTGAGTCATCGTGGAGCCAGACTTTCTTCCCCACAGGTCTTAGCGCTTGTTACAATTTCCACCGCATTTTGAGTCTTTACCTTCTAAAAGATGTAGAGTTATCAAAATTGGTACACACACCTCCACTTATCAAACTTGTGATCATACAAGGATGAGTACTGAATCGAGTCATCAAGATACTGGGAGCCCTTTGACTCCCACACCTACTATAGTTAACGATACCCCTTCGACACCTTCAACCACAATGGTTGTAGTGTCAGAGGCGCCTATCATCACCGTTGCCCATCCTATAGTAAATACTCAACCTATAGCTGTGAACCATTTTGGGTCTCTTGGTCATTCACCGGGCTATATTGTTCAGTCCATCCCTATGGCATCTAGTCCTTTTTCCTATGGTATGCCAAATTTTACATCAGATTTTTCAAACTCCATCCCAGCGGCTGGCACTAATGCTAGCATTGGACTTGTGGGAACAACTCCTCCTTACACTCCATTCTCATTTGGTGGCACTCATGTCCCTCAAATGACTCTTTCCATTGGAGGCATTCCTCCTTTTAATCCCAGTTCTAAGCCTGTTGCTTCTGGATGGAGTAACCAACATGGCAGAGAAGCTACTGCTCACGTTCCATCCTTTACACCCACCTCCTCTGTGCCAATTCCAACCAACACGTTTGGCCTGATGAATCCACCTTTATCCTCCGAATTCACACCCAGAGGAGGTCAGTTTCAAACCTTGGGAAACCCCCAACCCGGGTCCACTCTGGCTGGGGGCATTTTTTATAACCCTCATCAGAACATTCCTACTGGAATGGTTCCCAACCAACCCCTTATGAATCAGCTTGGAGGAGGGTCTTACAATCCTGGACAGGGCCATGGTGCTTACTAGAACCTTGGATGGGCTGCGATTCCCCAACCACAATCTTTCCAGGGAGCTTGGGGATAGATGCCACAACCTTGTCTCCCTTTTCTGGACGCGCTCAACTTTCCATACTTGTCTATGTTAATGAATGAAACTGTGTGTCATGATCCATAATGGCCCTCTCTCCCCACTAATCTTCCTTCGAATATTCCAAAATTCGAGGGAAGGACTAGTGAGGATCCCAGTGATCACGTGACCACCTTTCACCTATGGTGCTCCTTGAATTCCCTTAATGAAAATTCTATTCGGTTAATATTGTTTCAATGCACCTTCATGGGGGTTGTCACGAAATGGTATATCAAGCTACCTAGAGGGGCATACAAAAAATTTAATCAGTTAGTTTTAGTTTTCCTTAATCACTTCCAATTGTCGGTTCATTACGATGCTGGCATCAAATTTTTGTCGAAATTTTGTCAGGATAAGGACACTCATATCTCAGATCACATACATGAGTGGTGTAGAAGAAAATAGGTTGATCAAGGCCTATATACCCCCGTAATTATTGCTAGAGTGGTTCCTTAAATCTCTCCTGACTTATATTTCAAAGGATGTTTCTACATCCAGGGTTACTTTTGTGGAAGAAGTGATTTTTAAAGCCCAACAGTTAGATATTATATATTCTCAGTCTGGGATGTTATACGCGATTATTCCTGATGCACCGAGGTCAAGCAATGACCCTAGACAAAAGCCCAGATTGCATGCCAATGGAATTGTAGGCTCCGTCAATGTGAAATCCGTAGAGTCGGTGACAAGTCATTTGAAATACTTGTCCCTAAACCAATCTGCAGGAGGGACAACTTCATATGTGTCCTATAATCCCACTCAATTGGTGGATGTACACTTCGTGTAGTCATCGACTAGCCCGAATGGTAGCCATCAACTAGGAGGGAGTAAGAAGAAATGACGTAATATTAATCGTAGAGGTGGGAAGAATAATAATAAACCCAAGGACAATGGTAATAATGAGAAGATGAATAATAATGTTGGTGAGGGAAAGAAAGAAAGGCAGAAGGTGAAGTTTCCCTGTAAGCTTTGTACAGATGATCACCTTACCCATTTGTGCCCCAAAATTGCGGAAAATATGAGGATTTTATCTCTATCGCTTGTCGTGATAACAAATTGTTTTCCACATAACCAACACATGGCCTCGAGCTCCTAGAATTCCAGAAATGTGGTGAGTGGGAGTCAAAACCCACTGGCACAAGATGATGACTGTTTATGCATCAATATGGTCAAATCTGAGGCTAATGTAGCCACTCGATCTCGTGATTACAGTTCTCCACAAATTGTACCTTGTCTAAAGTCTCCTCCTCCTCCAGAGATGCATTTACAGATAGGAAAAACAGAGCCACCGCCTCGTATTCCAAAAGGAGTACTCAAGTGATCTACCCACAATCCTAATACTAGATCCACCTAGAATTACTCTATTGTTGAGGACTTGGGTCAAACTCCTTGTGCGATGTTGGCTCTGGAGGTACTCCAGATGTGTCCTTCATAGAGGAATGTCTTTCTATCTGCGTTAGGAGCTCTAGATCATTGTGGATTGAAAGCTATCAAGTTTGGCGTCACATATGTGAAGCCTTGCTTTCCTTACCATGTGTCATTCCAAATTCATGTGGGTTACTGGAAATATACCATCAAGCATATTGTTTTCTATGAAGGTGTTGCAACATGTGTGATGTCCCTGGTCTGTTGGAAATTCCTGGGCTCTTCGAATCTTCCTCAGTCTCCAACCATGTTGAATTATTTTGACGATCGTTCCTTCCTCCCTCGCGGTATTCTTCCTGCCTTTCTGGTCCATTTAGGTGGGAAGACGACAGAGGTGGTTGATGCACCCCTCGATTATAACTTGTTACTAGGACACAATTGGACTTACGCTATGATTGAAATCATATCATTCATCTTCTGTACTCTTTGTTTTCATCACGATGGGAATATCGTGAATATCGCTCAGTTGTCCTTTGCATATGCTAGTCCTAGTGCATATGTTGGATCATCGATCTCCGTGGTTGACAATTATTATTTGAAAACTAATAATATAGGTGTCAGAATGTATTCATCCCTTATGGGTATCCTCGAATTCATGGAACTGGTTCACCATATTTACGCCATGTCCAGTAGGCCTGTTTCATCAGAGAGGTCCGTTCCTTTCCCCACTTCCTATTTTAACAATCCTTGGAACCTACCTTCCTTGACTGTGTCTTGTGAAGGTTAGTCACATACTGGAATGTCCATGCCACTATCGACAATGGAGACAACGTATCAATTTTTTCTTGACTCTTCTATCGATCCATAACCTATTACCTCACAGACGGATGAGGAGGATATTTTTCTTGAGCCCGTGTGGGCCACTTCATTATCTTTTTAACATGACTTTCGCGTTGAGACTTTACCTTTAGATGAAGCCATTGTTGAGGCCATGAATGGTTTTGGCAAACCTTGGGATGATATGCATCATCGCTCTTATTTTCTCCCAGAGCTTGCTAGAATCAAACAAGATGACTTTAGATCTACTTTGAGCGAGATAGTCGGTCACTTCGTAGTTCCACTTGATACGCATGACACTTATGTCGAAGGATACATGGCGAGTATCTCACCTACCATCATGATCAATATCTCTCGTATCCTTGGCAAGATTGAAAATCTATATGTCAATGCTGATTGTTCACCAGAAGAAATTTTGATCTACACCGAACTCTTCAAGGAATTCTGAGATGTATTCGCTTGGTCATATGAAGAGATTCCAGGAATCGACCCTCAAATTTTTGAACTTGAGATTAAAAATTACCCGGATTCTAAGCCTGTTTGACAACGTCTTAGAGCTAACAATCCTTCGAAGGCCCCTGCAATTAAGGTAGAGGTAGATAAATTTATTAATGCTGGCTTTATCTACCCGATTCTCTTGGCTGAATGGGTATATGATCCCGTTCCTGTGAATAAGAAGAAAGGAAACATCCGTGTATGCATGTATTTTCGTGACTTGAATAAGGTCTGTCCTAAGGAAAACTTCTCGACACCTTTCATCGATTAGATTCTTGACGAGTGCGTGGGAAGCAATGTTTTTTCATTCATGGATAGATTTTCAGGGTATAACCAAATTCAGATTAAACCTGAGGATCAACATAAGATGACATTTATTTGTCCTTGTGGTACTTTTGCATACCGAAAGATGCCTTTCGGCCTTAAAAACATCAGAGCAACCTTCCAACGTGCTATGACCTTCTCATTTCACGATCTCAAACATATAGTCAAAGCTTATCTTGATGACTTGCTGCTCACTCCCGTAAGAGAGTGGATCACCCTAAGCACCTTTGGCTAGTTTTTGAAAAATTTCATCATTATCGCATCTGGTTGAACCCGCATAAATGCATATTTTGCGTTAGGTCAAGACGTCTTCTAGTATTTTTAGTCTCTAAGACTGGGATCATGGTAGATTCGTTAAAGGTTGAGGAAATACTTGATTGCCTCCTCCGCACACTATTCGACAAATTCAAGGTTTATAGGGGAAAGCTAACTTTTTACATCGGTTTATAGTGAACTATTCCAATATTACAAGGGTTTCATGCATCTCTTGAAGAAGGACACCCCTTTTATCTGGGATGAGAGAGCCCAAGAATCCTTTGATGCCTTGAATAAATCCTTGGTATCGACGCCTCTCCTGAAGTCTCCTGACTATAGTAGAGATTAATTTCTTTATGTCATGGTGTCCGAAGAGACGATTGGTATGGTGTTGGTTTGGGAGGATGACGAGATCCATGAGCATGCCATTTACTATCTTAGTTGAAACTTAGTCGGCCCTGAACTCAAATATTCTCACGTTGAAAAGCTAGCTTTGGCTTCCGTTCACACAGTCAAACGGTTACATAATTATATATTGCTCTGCAAAACTATGGTGGTTTCCGATGTCAATCCATTTCAATACATCCTTAATAGGCGTATCATAGGGGGAAAGTATAATAAATGGATTGTCATTTTACAAGAATTCAATCTCGATTTTGCTTCTGCGAAACCAAGAAATTACTAGTCTTTGCAGAGTTAATATTTGACTTCCCTCTATTAGATGAGGATGTTATTCATGTTGATTCATTTGCCGGTGAACACATTTTCCTTGTCTCGTCGTCCAACCCTTGGTATGGAGACATTGTTCTCTATCTTCAAAATTTGAAGTTCCCTCAGCATCTCTTACAAGATGATCGATGACATATATGATACCAAGATAAGAACTACCTTATCGTCAGTGACACTTTGTATCGTCGAGGAGTAGAAAATATTTTTTGCGTTGTTTAACTCACGAAGAAGCCAATTCTGTTTTAAATGATTGCCACAGTGGGGCTTGTGGTGGTCATCTATCTAGGCTTGCGACAAACCATAAAAGTTTGTGATCCAGTTGTTTTTGGTCGTCTATCTTTAAAGATTGCATGGAAGCAGTTAAGAAGTGTCACCCCTTATAGGTGTTCACTTGGAAAATGTGCTCACATCCAACCCCTCTCCATCTAGTCATTACTGTCAGTCCCTTCACCAAGTGGTGGGTGAAGTTTGTGGATTGCAACCCAACTTCGGCTAGCGGGCATCAACACATTATCATGGTCATAAACTAATTTACTAAGTGGGTTGAGGCCATGCCTACAGTTAAATATGACGGGAAGACTGCCACCTTCTTTGTGTTCAATCAATTATAGCTAGGTTCTGAATCCTGAGTGATATTGTCACTTATCATGGAAGTCATTTTCAGAATGAAATGATGGAAGAAATAACATCTAAACTGGGGTTTAATCATGGTCATTCTTCCCCTTACTACCCCCAGGAAAATGGACAAGTAGAGGCTGTGAACAAGTCTATCAAGACCATTTTGTAGAAAACTGTTAGCTAGAGAAAATGTGACTGGTATATCATGCTATATCCCTCACTTTAGGCATACCAAACCTCGTTCAATACTGCCACCAATTTTTATCCTTTCCAGTTAGTACATGGTGTGGAGTCGATATTACCTATTGAATGTGAAATACCTTCTCTCATATTGTTAGTTTTGATCCTACTTGACACTTCCGATCTCGAACGACGTCTCATACACTTAGAGAGTCTAGATGAGCAGCGTCGAGATGCCTCTACAACTATCAAAGTGAATAAAAGGCGTGTCAAGGTCTAGTTTGATAAGTCTGTCTATCCTCGGTTGTACGCTAAGGGTGAATTGGTCCTTCTATATGATCAATCCAAAGAACCACTGGGGGAAGGCAAGTTCAAACCCATGTGACACAGTCCCTATATTATGCGACGTGTCTTAGAAAAATGAGCCTATGAATTAGAATATTATGAAGGGAACATGTTGGATGAGCCCAAGAATGGGCTCTACTTGAAACGATATTAATCTTGAGCCCCAATATTGGGCATAACTCTTTGTATACTAATGTAATTTAGTGTATATATCTTTTCCCTTTACTTTTTGTCTTCAACTTGCTTATCGATTTTTCCCTTCATTGGCAGATGTCAACGGAGTCTTCGATCTACTTAGGATTCACATATAGAGCCAGTTGTCATACAAAGAACTTGGCTTCCACCGCTTGGGTTGTTTACTCACCCGAGTGTCTACTGGTGTCTTCAGGTGACGTATTCCTAGGGTCATCCATGAATAATGTTGCCGAATATAGCGTCGTTATAGAAATTTTGTGCGATTCCATTTCACATGGTATTCGCTCTTTGGAGGTTCTCTTGGAATCCCAGTTAGTAGTATGTCAGTTGAATGATAGTTACGGTATGCGTGACCCTACGTTACTCTGATGATTCCTACGGGTACGAATTTTAGAATGAAAGTTTGATTTTATTACTTATCATCATATACCTAGGAATTCTAATTATGTATCCAATGCATATGCTAATTTTGTTTTAGATTGACATTTGTCACATAATTAAAGAAAAGAAAACATTCTCATCAATGTACACATTGTAACATAAGTAAAGTCGAAGAACCATGTTTTGATATATATTTCAAAAAATATGATGTTTATAGTACAAAATTTTGGCTAACACCCTCAATACACATATATAGCCGATAATATAAAAGTGATGACATCTACACCTGTGGCACTGAATGAGTGTCATGATAGAAAACTATGGAGTTTGTGAGACGCCAAAAGAGTCACACCCAAGCTCTGGGCACGCCTACTACCTTCTGTTGCATAGCCTCTGACAGATCCTCCACCTGAACCATCAGAATCCTTTGTGTCAAATGAGACAGGTTGCCCTGCATGTTTTGAAGGACTCTCTCTACATCTCCTCCCGCTAACTCATCTCCCCGGTTCCTTCGACGATGTCGTGGAAGTCCGTTCATCCGTTGTGGACCTACATATGTGTCACATACATGTCTAATTAGTACTTAAACATCATCCAAAAATATTTTTGTTTTCCTATACAAAAATACAAAAAAATGAAATATTTAAAAAACTTTGACATATCTATGTCCTCATAGGAGGTCCTTAGCGGTAATGGCATGTCGGGGTTCACTCTGAAGTCGATCCCTGTGTAAGGGTAGTCATCCAGAGCTATGACCTGCCATCTCCACCATTAGAAGAAGTCATCATTGTAGGGTGTGGGAACCCTACCTCCCCCCTGTCATCTCATCACCTCGGTCCACCGTGCCATGGTTGGATCATGAGGTCCATGCATAATGATCTCAAATCTAGGTCCAAATCCTAGAACCCGCTCGAAGAAAAAGCTACAGAAGATAGAAGTGAACATGAATTTCCTCTTACTACCCTGTTTGCATTCTGTCAACTGGCTCTTCATGTTATCCAATAGTGAGGTGCACCAGTCATACACCATGGGTCTCAACCACTCTATCGAGTAGAACATATGTGACCTTTATGCTTGGTGCAAAGAGGTCGATCATGTGATCCATGTAAAAATGAGGACAACAATCTTGAGGATTAGATTGTTTATCGCTCGGATGGTGAGTTGACTCTTGAACTTCTCGGTCCCTGCAATGCAATGAGCGTCTATGTATTTCTCTATTTTCGTACTGCTCCCAACTCCCAAGGATTTGAAGTTGACCACCTCACCCCGACGCGATAACTCCGTCAAGAAATAAATGTCATCGATTTCAATCCTTAATGGTTTCCCATCAAGGTTGAATCTCTCACTATTTGGGCCCCTGGATCTCTTTCCACAATAACATCTACCTCCTCATGTTCCCTTTCCCTCCACTCTAGCACCATCCTGCAAGAGAAAAATCCTTTTTTGAGTTAGCAATCACTAAAAAGAAATGATTATGGACATATACACGGGCTGCAACATTCACAGTCACATATAGGGATGAGTATGCGATGGTTGTGTTTTAGAAAACCACGTATAATCATGCGTATACGCGACCCAAGGAACTGTAGCCCGCATACACCTAAAGTTCTAATTTGCACCCTAAATAACTTTAAAATTGGAACCTAAATACAAAATGTAATCCACTGAAAAGAAAGAGGAGAGGAAGAGGAATTACCTGGTCCATACGGTCATCAATTTCGTTACTCATAGATCCTGCATTCACCAGTTGAATTTCAAAGGTAATTTTGTCCAAAATCCACTATTTGGGTAAAAAACACAAATGGTATAGTAAATTTGTTTCTTTTTTACTATTTATAGCAAATTTTTACCCACTTTTCATAGTTTCAGATAATATTTTCGCTTAATGGACTAATACGATAGTGGATTGAGTTGGTTTTTGTAGTTTTATTTAGGGATTCTTGTTGTTTTCAACGTTATGTCGTCTGTTCATAACTTTGGACAGGTATTTTTGCTATCGAGCATATAGGATAGGTATCCATTCCATCATGTACATTTGCATCGTCCTATGACTGTCACTCATATGCCTTAGGTACGAACCCACTTTATAGTGACACAAAACTTTCTATCTGCTACTAGAAGTGTCATTATCAAATGGTAGAGACTTACCAAATATGGCTACCCTAGTTAGATCCTTTGCTTTATTCGACACTCATGCATAGATTTCTTCCTTTAGGACTGAGAGTCCCTTATAGATAATACATGACTTTATGATAGACCTCATTTATCACTCATAAACATGATGACCTATTCCTAGAGGACTCCCAAACGAGTTTGATTTAAGCTCTTTTCCGGCTCGTTTTCAAAAAGAGAAAATATTGTCGAGTGAACTTGTCTCTTTCACACTCGTAAATTGGATTTGAAAGGATGTCTATTTTGTGCAAGTTTATCCCTTTTTCAAACAAACTAAACTAAGATTATGAAAAATGACATTTTTTAGTGTTAAGTTGTGATTGCATCTCATGCCCTTGCTTGCAATATTGAGCCTATTTTCAATTCTCACTTTGTGTTATAAACCATTTACCTCAACAGTTTTTTATCCTTAGCCAAACAAAGCCTTGTTTATATCCTTCGCAGCTTGATACCCTATACCCAGGAGGGAACATTCCCCTGAGTGTCCATCTCCTACATGCAACTCCTTACATTGAGCATAGGTATGTTCCATTGCTGGAACTAGTTTTTCTTACTTGCGACACTTGTTTCCTCCTCTGTATCATAGAATTCATTTGACTATGAATAAACAAAAAAATATAGGAGAGAAGGGAGTATTATCTTATATTGGAAACCGTCATGTCACCTTTGAACATAGCACAAAATTTTTGAGTCCACTTGTCATCATAATTTTGGGTTTAGCATGACCTTAGGAAGCTAAGCTCATTACATAAACTTTACTCCTCCGACTGGTTACTCTTCTAGTCCCTATGGAGAGTTTGATTGATGCCTCCTACATATCAAAGTTTCATCATTGAGTGAATTGTTCAAGAGTCTTCCATATGTCTCATGCTCTTATTCAAAGGATGTTTATCAACCTGTGTCGACCATTCCTCAGAAATCTTGACTTTGCATGTTGGCCATACCCCGAGGCTATCTCAAAATCACATGAAGTTGTAGTCCTATTGCGCACCCTGGTCCTACTTTCCTCATTGGTAGGTAACCTTGAACCCACCAATCGAAATTTCATCATTGGTCGTTGACTGGGTGGTTTCCCTTGTGTTCAACGACAAGACATATATTCACACATTGGGATTTGTGTAGTGTCTTTGATGCCATTATCCCTATTGGTGGTTTCCTCACCTTTGTCAGCAATTTTCCTCATTAGCTTCTATTCATAGGGTATTTTTTGTGTACCACTTTCACCTGGCACATGCAAAAGACACACAAGTTCATTGGTTCATGAACATGTTCTTCGTATGATTTCCTCTAAATCATCAAGCTCTTGCTTTGTACCTCGTGATGAATGATGAGAGATGCCTTAATGCTCTCCATTCAATGAGTCTCCTTCCATTGAATTCAACTCATCTATTCTGGAGATGAGACTTAGAGTCATATGAGTTCCTAGAGGCTTGTAGTCATTAGTGGCAGGTTCTCTCACCATCGACAGTTGGGAATACATCAATGTCTCCTGATTGATGGATTCTTCAAGTGTTCGATCCCGACTTCTTTATTCACACTTGTAAGAATGTACTCGGTGCCTTGATACCTACTTTCATCATCGATAGGCTATCTCACATTTGTTAATGGTATACCTCAATGAACGGTAATCAAACAAAGTCTCATTGTGTTTGACCTCAACTCCTTTAGTCACACGATGTAGACATGCATCTTTGGCGGATTGTGTAGAAGACTTGAAGACATCAGTTTATAGTCACAACTTTCCTAAGATGTTTCTACCTTTAATTGGACCAATACCTATGTTACTTCAGTGATCATGGGAGATCATATTGTACTCTATTATATACATATATCTTTAGATTGATTTTGAGACTGGTATTACTGGGCCTTGTTCATGACTATGACAACATTTTTCATGTAGCCACCTTTGTATTGCCTATTCATT
Source organism: Picea engelmannii (assembly GCA_009831015.1). Taxonomy (NCBI): domain Eukaryota; kingdom Viridiplantae; phylum Streptophyta; class Pinopsida; order Pinales; family Pinaceae; genus Picea; species Picea engelmannii. Next base: position 179,992 of record ML796585.1, read on the forward strand.
TCCATGGATAGTTGTTTGGTATATTTTCACATGGATTTGCAGTGTAATTCAAATTGGAGGCCATGTATGCAAAGTCAGTACAGATTGTAACGAGAAACTAGTTCTTCCAGCTCGGTCCCCATTGCTCCACTTCTAGGTTTTATAGTGTATTTCATCCATCGTAGATACTCCTCTGACCTCACACATTAGGGGGCATATGTTATAGAAAGATTTTCCTCACCTTATGAAATCTTACAAAGAGGGCCTTTTTCCATTTCCCTATGCAGACTTGAAGTCCCTTTTTGCAAATCCTAGAGCTAAAAACATGATTTTTCCACATATACGCACCTTGCCTATATTACAACATGCGTATATGTAGGTTGCACCACTATAGACTATGTACATCGGGATTTGTTCCCAAAATTAAAAAATGGTGTCGGGTTTCCATGTCACATCATGAGATCTATGATCTTTGGCCTTCCATTTACTGGAAACGTTCTGAATCAACCCTTCAGTTCCACTTGAAGGCTACAAATGGGCCAAATTCGAGCTATGGAAAAGAGGAGAAGAATTCAACTTTGAGAGCAAAGTTACTCTGGAGAAATTATTCACTTCACATTGAGTCTGCATCCCTTTGTCCTTTAAGTCTGAACACATTGTTCAACCCCCAATATCTTCCCTACATGATTGAGAACCTCATTGTATCTCTTATATGAGATTTCCTTTGGTGGAGGATTGAAGTGGTAGAGGCCCAACTGAAAGGAACTTAGTTTCTCGGTTCCAAACTGTGCTGACACAGAAGTTTGTAACTCATTCACCTCTGTTGATTACATCTTAATAGAAATACTCTTTTCTTGTCCAATTAATATCTTGTGAATATTTGAATTGTTATTCCATGGGCGTATTTGTTATGAATATTGATGGATTATGCTATTGAATGTGATAACATTATATATTATCACCATATGCTTGTGTTTCTTGATTGTTGAGGACTAGTTGAGGGTATATTTCTTTGGGTCAAGTGCTCAATGGTGGAATTCATCGAACGTCTGGACGAGGTAGGCCTTTTATCTTGTCTTGTTAGCATGTTTTTTATATAGCATACATGATATTAGAGTTGATTTATGCAGTCATTTTTGTCTATTGTGGTTTACCCCTAACCATAGAGAGATTTTCCTCGTAATAGGTGGTTTTCTATTGAGAATTGGAACAACAAGCCTATGGATAAGAGGAAAATTCCTTGTATGCAACCAGTTGGTTCAACAATTTAAAAGATAAGTTTTTGTTGTATTATACACACACACATTTGAATGATGTTGCATTTTCTAATTAGATGCATTCATGGTTTTTATTTTGCTGTTAATTGCATGAGAATTTTATGGGTTTGCTTCCCTATGTTTGATTTATTTGCATTGGGGAATTTTGGCTTCATATTCATTGGGTGAGGATATTTTACAATTGGTATCAGAGCTTTTGGCTCAACACCAGACTCGTATGGGCCAAAGACTAGCGTAAATTTTCCAAGCTCTTTGTTTTAGAGTTTTAATTTATGATGAATTTGGGGAAATTTGTGAAACCAGAGTGAAATACCCAAATTTATGATCAAATTTAGGCCGAATTTTCACTCATAATGGTTGAGGAGATGATCAATGGCATTGATTTGCAAGTTGAAGAGTTAAATTTGGCCTGGAATGTCAAATTTTGTGTTTTTATGGCACTTGAAGAGTTATTAAAACCTACGACCCATATCAAATTCAAGCTGGGGATCAACAACTGAGATATATTTTAGATCGGTTAAAATTTTAAAGTTCACCAAAGGAATTTTTTGGAAAAAATATGAAATTTTGAAAATTAAAATTTTTCAGTATTTTTGAATTTTTTTGTATAGATGATGGCATGGACCATACCCATAATGTGGACTAACAAGGTCCACATTGGAAGTGCCATGGTGGCATAATGTAGGGGTCATGGGATATAGTTTGATTAATCAATGGTCGATATTACATTATATTTTGAGAATTGATGGCCTAGATTCCTCTTTGATTTAGTCAAAAAATTATAAGTTTCAAGGTTCGATGAAATCCTATGAAGCGGTGACATTTTTCGTAGATCTCCGATGAAGGAAATCGTCAATCGTTGATGGATCGATTAGAATTTGATGAAATTTTACAAAGTATGTGGTTTTTGATAGGTTGTCGATGAATGAAATCATTGGTTGTCAATGGAGCGATCGAAGTTCAGTGAAGTTATATGAAGTGTGGAGTTTTTATAGATCTTCTATGAAAGAAAACCACTGATTTTCAATGGAGATATTGACGTTCGGTGAAATTATATGAATTATGGACTTTTTTATAGATCATCAATATGAAGGAAAATAGCCAATCATCGATGCAAAGGAAATCATTGATTGTCGATGTGAATAAATTCCTCAATCACCGATGCAAATAAATTCAATGATTGCTAATGTGAAGGAAATCATCGATCATCGATGCAAAGGAAATTTCCAATCATCATTGCAAAGCAAACTGTTTATCATCGATGCAAGGGAAATCATCAATCATTGATGAAGGATTTTAGTGAGCGTTGAAGAAGAGGAGAAAAAGGACAATAAGGAGAAGAAGAGAAGAGGATAAAGAGGAGGAAAGGGAAGGAGAAAATAGACAATTTACCAAAACAACATCTAAAGCCAAAAACCTGTTTTGGCCATAACAGTAGCAGTTTAACTTAAATTCATATGAAATTTGAGGGGTATGTCCACAATGACGAGGGATACAAGATATCCAGCGAGAGCCACTAACTATTTTTCCTTCAATTTTACGAAAAATGCAAATTAGTGAATTTTGAAGATTTGGTTGTGCTTAGTAATTGGGGCTCAGATGAAGGTGAAAATTTTGTAGGGAGTACAAAAAGAAGAAATTAAGATACCCACTTGGGATTCTGACTAAATTATAAAGGAGTTGGAGTGGAGGTATTCAAACATGGAAAAATTCACTATTCCCTAGAAATATTGGGGGATTTTTGAAATCTTCAGGGAAGGAGAAAGGACCTCAGATCACCAATTCAAAATTATTTTTCTAGTTGACATTTTATCTACACATTAATCTGAAAAAACTTTGTATTGAGGGAGTTTTTCCTAGTGTTTCTCTATTTGGGATATAGCCAATTCTAAGTCTAGAGAAAATGTAAAAGTGCAAAGTGGTCAAATTGCATATTTATACAGAATTGGATAGGTGTATCTAATTTCAAATCCAAAAGTTGTTGTGTGTTCATAATGGGGAATATTATCAACAACCGATATAAAAAATTTATTGGTTCTCACCATATTTCACTACTACATTGGGAGTAAATTACGACGGTTTAAAATTTCATCATAATTGTTTTTCTTTTTTTGGACTAAATTTACTTTCTTTTTTCGGGGTCCAATTGTTTGTCGCTCTAGCGGCCAAAATTCCACGTTGGTCGTTATAGTGAGGAAATTTCATCACTAGAGTGACCAACCACGAGTTAGTCGCTATAGCGACAAACTTTAGTCGTTATAATGACCAACTATGTCATGTGTGAGAATCAAACAGTCATTGACTTATTGTTTGGTCAATTTGACTGAATTCATCGGAAGACCGACGAAATCAATCCTATATATATCTCAGTTACAACAAATTTTCTATAGTTGCGACAATCATTTTCTACAGTTGCGACAATCATTTGGGTGTTCTGATGCAATGGTGTTCTGGTTGCTTATGAAATCTTGATTTCAATTCTCTTTCAAGAAGAGAAACATTGAATTGATCAGACTCTACATAGTTGAGATTTTGAAGGTCAATACTTAAAATTTTTCTATGTGATTTAGTAATTTGGTGGTATTGAACTATTTTATGGTTTATTTTCACTCCTTAAATAAGATTTTATGGTTTATTTTAACTATTCAGAAAGATTTTATGGTTTAACCACTTTTGATAGAGTAAAACGATTATTGATTCAACTACAATCACTCTAATTTTGTTCTTATATTTCATGGAACTTCTTGAATATCTAAGTATCCTTGCCTTAGTAAATTTACATTTAGGGATTCCTCCTTGAGTTGGAAAAGAACCAACTAGAAGTGAAGAGCAGTGGCTTTTGTGGTGATATTGGGAATCGATACTCTTGTGTATCCATAAAGCTACCCTAATTTTTATTAGGGACTTAATATTATATAGTGTGATTTTGGGTGATAATAGATCCACCTCCTCTTATATTTAATGGAATATTGTGATTTCAGGGATGAATCAAAGTATGAGGCTTTAAACTTGGACAGTAAAAGATGTATAGTGTACCGTTTATCATTATCATGCCAAGGAATTGCTTTCCAACTTTGGTTGGTTGTCTTCAAATTAATTTTCTTTACATCATCATTTTTTATGAGAATTAAAGTTGCCTTTACGCTTCTTATGTCATGATTTATTTTTCTCCCCAAACTCTTTCTTGCACTTCTATCAATTTTGACAACATAATAGTAGGT
>ML796585.1:218710-228886 GCA_009831015.1 Picea engelmannii
AACTACCGGTTGAAGATTCCACTTGGGAAGATGAGTCTTTTATACAGAAGCATCCAGAGTTACTCAAGTGTTGTGGACAACACTTGTCTCAAGGGGAGGGGCATGTTAAGCCCTAATATTGGCTCATTACCCCTTAATTGGGGAAAATTATATTAGTAATGTTATTTTATTTATGTCGGCTTTAGGCCACTAGTTGTAATTATACCTCCTAGTCTCCTATATATACCAAGGAGACATTTTCATTTTGAATCATCTTGTACTTGAACATTTAAGTGGGGTAAAGGGAGGTTGCCCCCTCGAAGAGGCTTATTATCTGAAATTATCTCTTTTTCAAGGCATTGAGTACTTTTCCTGAGGTTTTTCTATGCTATATTGATGTTTGGTTCTTAACATAGAGGGAAGTGCAGAGCTATAGAGAAAAAAATAAAAGTTTGATAAGAGCTCTAGAAGAGTAAAACCAAAATTGGTATTCAAATACCATAGAGTCTAAATGAATTGAAAACATGAATCACTGGATATTATTGTTGAAATATTGTAACTTTGAAGAATATTCTAATTATATTTGAGTTACTACTTTATAGATCAAATCCGCTTTTGCATATTGATCAAGTCGAGTCTTGTATAAGATCAAATCTGCCTTTGTGGATTGGTCAAACTACATTTGAATAGTGGTATTTGTAAATTCATCCCCTAGTAATTATAAAGTGGTTTTAGCCACTTCTAGGAGAAGTCAAATCAACCAAGTGAAGAGACACAACCCTAGCGCCATATCAAACTTGTATTTATATGTGAGCTTGGTGTCTCATTTACACACAATCACTTACTCAATCATCTAGTGTGCATATCTTGAAGGAAGTTGCAATTGCAGGAGGAAGGAGAAGAGAGGCACATGTTCAATATTGGTCTATCTTTGGTGTTTTGGTTTTAGTCTTGGAATTGTATTAGCAATCTATTATTGAGGAAGTTTTTGCTATTTTTTCTCCCCCATGAGAGTTTCCAAGGATAAAATGTTGCATACCATGTGATTGTGTTTATTTTGATCCTATTTATCTTATTGTTTTGGAAATGCATTTAATGCTCATTTAATTTGGAAATAACCTAATAGCGACAGTCAAAACTTAACATGGTTTCATATCTTGACTAAATAGAGCATATTTGACTGGGTATCTAGACGTCACTGTTACTATACAAGAAAATTAGGGATTTTTACTGAAGAGGAATTTTTGCCCAAAAATCACCTTGAGAAGTGCACCCTACCCTAACGCATCTTTTGGAAGATTGAGAGAACTTTTTTAGTGACTAAATTCTTTGGAAAGTCAAACCCTAGTTTTGAATGGTACCAGAAAACCAGAAAATAAGGAAACCAAAAACAATACCAAAAGTACTAGTCCATAATTGCGTAGGTCAACTCTCGAGGGGTAAAACTTGGAATTTTCTGAAACAATCAGCTCCAAAAAACTCGCCTCAATCCAACACATCTCTTGGTAAGCTCAGTTTCATTTTTTGGTCATTTTCTTAGCTCTAGGTCAAGATGTCTACAAGCACCAAGATTGCTGACAAGTTAGAAGGTGTGGAAAATTTATGTTCTTGGAAGTACATAATTGGACTCATTCTTGAAGAGAATGACCTTGTAAAATTCATAAAATAAAATGTACTGGAACCCGAAGAAAATGCAGCCAAAGAGAAGTACAAGAAGGATATGATTAAGGCTAAAAGAATAATTGTAGATTCCATTAAAGACCACTTGATCCCTCAAGTGTCTTCTAAGAATAATCCAAACGATATGTTTGATTCCCTAACTATAATGTATGAAGGAAGGAACATGAACCATAATATGAACATGAGAACCCAACTCAATAATACAAATATTGAAAAAGGAGAAACAATTCAAGACTAATTCTCTAGGGTTTCTCAATTCAAGGAACAACTAGAGGAAATTGGAGACAACTTGGATGAAGATGAAGTCAGGATGAAAACTCTTCATGGTCTCACATGGCCTTGGGATGCCTTCATCCAAACTATTTGTGGAAGAAAAGAAAAACTCCAATTTGACAGTTTATGGGAAGGATGTTTTCAAGAAGAAGCAAGAGGGGCCAACTGAGAAGTTGTACTATTAAGAGATGAATATCAAGCCCTATATTCTCCTGCTAAGGGAAGAAATGGAAAGTGTCATTTTCAAAAGGAGACTCACTTTCATAAAGAATCTGTCTCTTTGAAGAGATTCCAGAAATATCATAAAGGTAAGAAGGAAAAACGATTTCTCCTCCTACCAGTGTTATCATTGTGATAAGATGGGACACATTGCTAAGAATTTTTCTTCCATAAGGGAATAATAAAAGAAGAGAAATAACAAAAGGCATCATGCCCATGCAACTGAAGATGATGAGCCACCCAACAAGTTAGCTAAAGAATAGATTAAATAATATGTTTTATTTTCCTCTCTCTCTGGATCCGTGACACCTAGAGAGGATACTTGGCCCATAGATAGTGGTGCCTCTAAGCACATGATAGGTTATAAGAACACTCTCTATAGAATTATAGAGAAGTATCCCCCCCATAAAGTTTCACTGGGAGATGATTATCAGTACCTAATCAAAGGAATGGGAGAAGACACATACAAACTTGATTCAAGAACTCCGATGAAAATGAAGGATGTGCTTTATGTACCAAGTTTGGAAAAGAACTTACTTTCTATTTCATCCCTAGATAAGAAAGGTCTCAAGGTTGCATTCATATATGGTGAATTTCTTATGTAGTATAAAGGAAAATATATAAGATGCAGTTGTTATTGGAATAGAAGAAGGTGGTTTGTAAAATTTAAAGGGTCACTTAGATGTAGCTTTGACTCACTATATTGAAAATCCTTCTGAACTTTGGCATAGAAGACTATCTCACATCAACTACAAAGCCTTACCATATGTAAGAAAGGTAGTTACATGTTTACCAAAACTAAATTTTGATCATGAAGGTGTATGGAAGGAATGTGCACAAGGAAAGAGCATAAAGAATTATTTTCCAAAGAGCGATAGTAAAGTAGAAGGAATTCCAGAACGTGTCCACTTAAATGTATGTGGTCCAATGCCTTTCAACCTCTCTAAGAAGGTATGTATACTATGTATCTTTTATTGATAATTACTCTCCTAATACTTGGGTTTATTTCTTGAAGTCAAAAGATGAAGTACTTGGAAATTTCAGAGAATTCAAAGTCTTGGTAGAAAACCTCTTGGAAAGGAAAATCAAGATACTTAGGTCAGACAATGGAGGATATTACACTTCAAATTAATTTGGAAGATTTTGCAGAGATGATGAGATTAATAGGGATCTCACCACTCCCTATAATCCTCAACAAAATGGTGTAGCAGAAAGAAATAATATAATGATTATGGATGCAATAAAGCCTATGATTTACGATCAAGATATTCCAATGCACTTATGGGATGAATCATCAAGAACAACAATATATGTCCAAAACAAATTATCCTATAGTGCACTTGAATTCAAAAATCTCGAAGAAATGTTCATCGAAAATAAACCAGAAGTAAGCCATTTCAAAATATTTGGTTGTCCAGTATTTGTACACATTCCAAAAGAAAACAGAACTAAGTTGGATGATTCAGAAAAGAAGGGAATATTTGTTTGATACTATGAGGTCTCTAAGGCCTTCCAAATTTACATACTAGGTTACCATCATATTGAGATCAACAAAGATGTAACATTTGATGAAGATGCAACACTCAAAATATCAAGGAAATTTCATCTTGAAGAAGTATGTGAAGAAGAACTTGTAGCTACCCAGAGTTGCGAAACTTGTAAAGGAAGTTGCAATTACCCTTGATGATGAGATTCCAGAAGATCATGATATGATAGAATCTCAAGAATCTCCCCGTATGAATATCTCTCACAAGAGGAAGCCAACTTGGGCTAGATAAATTATTCATGATGCAGAGAAGTATGGTTCCCCAGAAGGAACCATGAGACAAAGAAAGAAGTCTAATCCATTCTCCAACTATGTGGCCTTGATGTGTGATCTCATAGAAAAGGAACCTACTTGCTTTGAGGAAGTCATTCAAAAGAAATAATGGATGGATGTCATGACAGAAGAATACCAACCCATTATGAAGAATGATGTATGGGAAGTATTTCTCAACCCAAAGAACAAATATGTAGTATCTTCCTAGTGGATATACAAAATAAAACATGAAACAAAAGGAAGAATTGAAAAACATAAGGCAAGATTTGTGGCTCGTGGATTCTCTCAAAAGGAAGGTATTGAATATGAAGAAAGATTTTCTCATGTAGCGAGATACACTTCTATCAGAACCATCATAGCTCTTGAAGCTAAAATAACGTGGAAGTTGCACCAGGTGGATGTGAAAAAACTTTATTAAATGGTATTATTGAAGAAGAAGTGTATATAGAACAACCACAAGGGTTTGAAGTTGAATATCAAAAGACTCATGTATGTAGGTTGAAGCAAGCTCCTAGAGCTTGGTATGGAGGAATTGATAGTTGCTTGACAAGCTTGGGATTTACCAAGAGTAAATTTGATCCTAACCTATATTTCGAGGTTATGAATGATGATCCAGTGATATTGCTACTATATGTGGATGATTTATTCTTGACATGAGAAGAAAATCTCATCACAGATTGCAAGAAGAAGCTAACTGCAGAGTTTGAGATGAAAGACCTAGGCTCGGTGCATTATTTCTTAGGTCTTGAATTTTGGAAGACCCCAGAGAAGATCTTACTTAACCAAGGGAAGTATGCAGTTGAAATACTCAAGAGATTTGACATGTTGGAATGTAAATCGATGAACACACCCATGGAAATGAATTTGAATCTCCTGGTTCATACTTTGTCAGAGTTGGTTGATGCTACTCTATACAGAAAAATTATTGGATCATTGATGTATTTGACGAATACCAGGCCAGATATATGTTTTTCTTTGAACACCTTGAGTGAGTATTTGGTGGAGCCCAAACATGTTCACCTTGTAGCTGAAAATCATGTGATGAGAAACCTTAAGGGTACGTGTTGTATTATGGGCTCTGTTATACTGGAGATCATGACTTCAAACTGTATTCTTATACTGATTTAGATTGGGTTGGAAGTCCTTCAGATAGAAAGATCACTTCAGGATGTTTTTTCAGTTTGGGGTCAACCATGACTTCAATACAAAGAAGGAAGAAATCCAGTATTTCTCTCTACATGACAGAAACAGAGTACATTGCAACATTTTCCACCAGTTGTGAAGGCATATGTTTTCGAAAGTTGTTGATAGGTCTATTTGATCTAGATATGGAAGCCACCATGATTCTATGTGATAACCAAATTTTTATAAAGATGATGAATAACCCAGTGTTCAATGATAAGTCAAAGAACATAGAGATCCGGTACCACTACATTCGTGATATGGTGCAGAGGGGAGCTGTAAAGCTCCAATATGTTGGCACAGATGAGCAAGTTGTAGATGTGTTAACCAAGCCTCTATCTCATGTGAAGTTTGAGTACTTACGAGACAAGCTTGGTTTTGTCCGAAAGGACCTCCCTCGAAAGGGGGAGTGATACCGATGATACTATGGTATCCTGACCAACAACGGGTAACTCCATTAGGAATTTATATCCTAGGGGATAGATCATCCTTGGGAAGATCCCAAATGTCCGGTAAGGATTGTATGTCAAAGTAACTATGCATGTATATGCTATTTTTAGTCAGTAGTGGTAGATCCATTAGGATTTTATATCCTACAAAATATTATGATTCCTGGGAAAATCCCGAAGGTCCGATAAGGACAGTCTGTTAGAGTACCACTTGGTAGCTTGTTAGGATTTTATATCCTAGGGAATATTATGATTCCTGGGTAGATCCCAAAGGTCCGGTAAGGACGGTCTATCAGAGTACCAAAAATGTAGATGTTGATGCACCTGCCTCATTTTGTTTCCACATGTTGATGATGTTGTTTCAAATTCATGCTATTGTTGATGATGTTTTTCTAGCTTCATGTTGTTGTTCTAGATTCGTTCTATTGATGTTGATGTTTCAACTTCATGATGATGATGACGATGATGTTACTCCAGCTCCATGATATAAACGATGATGATATTAATGATGAGAAAAACTTCTGATGATTTATAGATGTGCCAGTCAGTGTTCCATATGTCGATGACAATGCTTCCCTCTCCTTCTCTTGATGATGTTGTATTGAGTCATGTCAGTATAATTACATTCTCATTAAGGGGGAGTGTTGGAATATTGTAACTTCGAAGAATATTCTAATTACATTTGTGTTATTATTTTATAGATCAAATCCCCTTTTGTGGATTGATCAAGTCGGGTCTTGTGTAATATCAAATAACCTTTTTTGGATTGGTCAAACTATATTTGAATAGTGGTATTCTTAAATTCACCCCTAGTAATTATAAAGTGGTTTTATCCACTTCTAGGCAAATTTGGCTCAACCAAGTGAAGAGACACAACCCTAGCACCATCTCACACTTGTATTTATATGTGAGGTTGGTGTCTCATTTACACACACTCACTCACTCATCTAGTGTGCATATCTTGAAGGAAGTTGTCGTTGCAAGAGGAAGGAGAAGAGAGGTGCATGCTCAATATTGGTTCATCTTTGGTGTTTTGGTTTTAGTCTTGAAATTGTATTGGCAATCTATTATTGAGGAAGTTTTTCTTGGGTTTTCACCCCCATGAGGGTTTCCCAGGATAAAATGTTATGTACCTTGTGATTGTGTTTCTTTCAGTGATCCTATTTATACTGTTGTTTTGGAAATGCATTGAATGCTCATGTAATTTGGAAATAAACTAATAAAAACAGTAAAAACTTAACAATTATCACATAAAAACTTGAAGCCAACATGTGAAGAATGTCATTAATAAGGCACAAGGAGTTAGGAAGCCTCCATATCCTTAAGCATAGACATGTAAAATTTCTATAAAATAAAACAAAGAATCTCATGAGGTGAAGTGTGACTCATGGGATAGAGTGCACAGAGGAAGCAGGGTACACGTACAAATAATTCAAGGGATGAAATAATAAAGGTTTTTCACTTAAAAGTGCCAATGGAGAAATGTATCACTCCATTGGTATTAGTTTGGTATTAAAGTGGACAAGAAGGGATTCATAGGGATTACTCAATGAAGTGAAGATAAGTACTCAAAATAGAGAAAATCCAATGGACAACTAGAGTAATGGCAAGGGGTGTCATAATGTTAATGGTTAAGATTGTAAGAGGATACCAAATAATCAAGGTGATGGAATGATATAAAGTAACCCAAGATGTTAGAAGGTTCCAACAAGGTAAGGTTGGGGCATGATTTCCTAAGTGGTAGTATTTTCCAGTAAGGCATATTGGCTGGAAATACAGAATGGCCAAGTGGGAATTGGATAGAAAATGTTCATGTTAAGAAACAACAATGCATAGATGAGAAGAATGATAATGCACATAGTTGTAGGGATCTAGAAATATTTAGGGACAAATACGTGGTACGTGGAGCACAAGAATCTGAAATGTATATGCATAAGAGTTCATACTAGAAGTGATGCATAATGCATACAATGATGATAGAAGACATGTGCATTAGTAGATCACATGATGAGATTGAACACTTGATGCATATTGATGTGCATTAGTGCATGTGGAAATGCTTGGAAATGCATAGGGCATGCTTATATACTGAGAAAAGTCTGTTTTTATATATGCAATATGATGTTATGATAATTGAATATGATTAAGGATGGATTATGTATCCTAGAAAAATGTTTATAGCATGGTTGAAGGTGTTGATAATGTTGTTGTTTCAAATGAAAATCACCTGTATAAATAAAAATGAGGATGGTAAGAATGTTGATCGAGAATGGTAAGAAGGTTTATATTCTTGGTGTTGTGTATGGATCAAAGAGGAAGGTATCCAAATGATCAAGCAAGTAAACATGGAATATTTTGGATGATGTGTTGAGGAATTGATTGAACCTTCCAACTCACCATGGTGGAATACATGACATAGATATGTGGTATTCCAAAATCAGTGCAATGATGCATTGTGAAGATGTGGCCATGGGTATTGGCACATCAGTTTATGGGTAATGTTTGATTGAATTATAGCTCGATGTGATAGATAATGCATATACATGGAATGATAGTTTCATTCAATTTAACATGATTAGTAGCTAGAAATGGAGCTCAAGGACAAGGGCATGAAATGACTAAAGTCTAGTGGACTCATTTCAACTCAAAATAAGTGGAGTGGAGTTGAAGGATGCAATTCAGGAAGCACACCTACAACCAATTTTTTTTTTTTCACAATTGGAGTTCTTGGAGCGATAATTTTGAGACTTCTTATCTAAACTTGTGATGAATCCCTAGAGAGAAGTTGTACCTCCCGAGGGACTACAGTGTAGAGAAAGGAGTACACTTGAATTTGTACTGTGGGAATTGAAAAATTGTGAAATTTGTTGCAGTCGGAGTTCCTGGAGCCACATCTCAGAAAATTCCTAGTTGATATGTGTTGGATTTCTGGAGGGGAGTGGTACATCTTGAGGGACTGTGGTGCAAATAAGAGGGTACACTTCCTTGTGTTGTGGAGACTATGCGGAAATATATATTTCAATAGGATGGATGGATGGAATGAAGTGGGAAAGCCTGAGGGACTATATGGAAGATAAGGGGGGTCACATTCATTGGGTTGTTAGGGTTGAGGGGAAGATATTTTTTGGATTGGAACTGATGTTAAAGTAGAACTTGGGTTTTTGGGTTGCTGAATGTGGAGAGTGGACAACCAAGAGGGAAAAATATCTTTACGGAATCATAGCCTCAACTTAGGGGTGGCTTGTTTGTTATTGGATAAATCCGTAAGTGCGGACACAAACCGATCTCCCTAGATCCACCCGGATCTAGAACAAAACAGGACATAATATATCGCTTTCCCTAGATCTAACTATTGAATTAAATTGGAAGTGAGAATAAGAGACATACCTTGTAATCGCTTCCTTAATCTTTGTTGCTCCTGCTTCGCTCCGGTGCTCTTGCGCTATCAAAATCAAAACAACACAAACCAACCAAAGTGAAAGCAATCCTATATATATCCAATAGCTAATCTATGCATATGATCAAGGAGTTATGCAATAAAGTAGATCTAACTTTATGGGAAAGAAACATATTACTGTATCATATTAAATGTAAAAGAGAGAATACAACCATTGCCTTGATGTCGTAAGGTCCCTTCCAACTGTCCTTCGTTCCCCACACACTTCTTGCTCCAAGGATTCTGAAACCATAGATCTGATAGCTACTCACAATCTATCTTGACAAAGCAAATCTCAAAGCTACTCTAACCAAGCTAATAATTCCAAGCCAAAGAATCAAAAGCTAACTTTCTCCATGAGAACTCCTCTCCTTTTATAAGTTGAAGAGAATAAGGTGAGGAGGTTAGGATGATCCCACTAAATCATGAAAGCAAGTAAGATCCAAACCATTCGGATTCCACCTCACCATAGAAGCTTCTCCTTCTAGAAGATTCAAGAAAACGCTCATTTTTCCCATGTGTTGGCATTCTCACACCCTAGCTATAGTGCAGCCTACAAACTGTTCGTACCCTGGCTATAGTGCAACCTACGATAATTGTTCATTCTCGCACCCTGCCTATATAGCAACCTGCGAACATCCTTTTTTATAAGGTTTTTACATAGGAAAATGCAACTTCTTTTCTTAGGAAAAGTTCTTCTCCCTTCTCTCTTTAGGAACTCAGGTTATTGTGACCCCTATGAAGGCAACATATAGGTTTACATCATTAACGATCATAGGAATGATGAAAATAATGTGTAACAGAGAGCCCCCCAAAGTATGAAGTTAGAACATAGTGATAACTGAAATACTTTGTCGAGTGTGTGTAGGGAACAAGGAACAGTCGGTCGGAAACCTGCCAACAAACAAGGAAATACAGTACAATAATATATCATCACTGAGGTAGGCATTCCCATACTCAGAATGTAAATGACTCAAATAATAAATGCCGACATGCGAAGATCCATGTCAAGTAAGACAGGTCATGGCCACGAAACATACACTGTGGATCCATGTCAATATGACTCAAATCTGAACATAGCCACCAAAAATACACTGTGGATCTATGTGTTAAAGACTCAAATTTGAACATAGCCACCA
>ML796585.1:234554-289171 GCA_009831015.1 Picea engelmannii
TATATATATATATATATTGAATTTTATGGGTTTGTTTCCCTATGCTTGATTTATTTGCATTGGGGCATTTTAATTTCGTATCCAATAGGCGAGGGTATTTTACAATTGGTATCAAATATTTTGGTTCAACATGAATTTATGAAATTCATTATTGTAGAGTTTTAATCTATGATGAATTTAGGGAAATTTATGAGAACAAAGTGAAATATCCAAATTTCTAAGCAAATTCAAGTTGAACTTGCACTTATAACGATTGAGGAGATAATTAATGGCATCGATATGCAAGTTGTAGAGTCAAATTTGTCCTAGAAGGTCAAATTTTATGTTTTCATGGAAATTGAAGAGTTAGTAACACCAATGTCCTAGATCTCATTTGACTTGGCGATCAATGAAAAATATTCATTTTAGATCAGTTAAAATTTTAAAGTTCACCGAAGAAAAGTTTTGGAAAAATTATGAAATTTTGAAAAATATAATTTTTCGGGATTTTTAAAAAATAATGTATAGAAGATGGCGTGGATTGACAAGGTCCACATTGGTATCACCATGGTGGTGGAAGGAAGGGGTCATTGCATAGATTTTTATAAATCAATGGCTGAGATTACATTTGATTTTGAGAATCGACGGGCCATATTCATCCTATATTTAGTAAAAAACCTCTAAGTTTCAGGGTTTAGTGAAATCCTATGAAGAAGTGACATTTCCATAGATCGTCGATGAAGGAAATAATTGATCACCAATGGAGCGATTGAAGTTCAGTTAAATTTTATAAAGTATGGAAATTTTCATAGATTTCTGATGAAGGAAAATGTCGATAGCTGATGGAGCAATCGAAGTTCGGTGAAATTCTATGAAGTATGGATTTTTTCATAGATCGTTGATCACCAATGGAGCTATCGATGTTCGGTGAAATTATACGAAGTATGGAATTTTTCATAGATCGACTATGTGAAGGAAAATAATCGCTCATCGATGCAAATAAAATCATTGATTGATTGTGCAAATAAATTCTCTGATCGTCGATGCGAAGGAAATCATTGATCGTCGATGCGAAGGAAATCATTGACCATCGATGCAAAGGAAATTGTTGATCACCAATTAAAGGGAAATATTTGAACGTCGATGAAGGATTTTAGTGATTGTCAAATAAGAAGAGAAAGATAAGAATAAGGAGAAGAAGATAAAGGAAGAGAAGAGGAGAAATACGAGGAAAGGGAAAGAGAAAATAGACAATTTACAAAAAAAGAAGTCTAGAGCCAAAAACTTGTTTTGGTCATAATATGAGAAGTTTAACTCATATTCAGATGAAATTTAAGAGGTATTTCCATAGTGACGAGGGATAAAATATATCCAATGAGATCCAATGGCTAATTCTTCCTCAATTTTCCAAAAAAAACAAATTAGTGACTTTTGAAAATCTGGGTCATGCTGAGTAATCGAGGCCCAGATGGAGCTGAAAATTTTATAGGGAGTCCAAAAAGTAGGCATGAAGATACCCAGTTAAGATTCTAGTGAAATTATAAAGGAGTTTGAGTGGAGGTGTTCAAACATGGAAAAATCCACTATTCCCAAGAACGTTTTTGGGATTTTTGAAATCTTTAAGGAGGAAAAGGGACCTCAGATCACCAATTCATTTTTTTCTTTATCTAGTCAACATTTTATCTAGAACATTGTCTTGAATAATTTTTTCCTAGTTTTTCTTTGTTTGGGAGATAGCCAATTTTGTATAAAGTTCTAAGTCTAGAGAATATGTAAAAGTGCAAAGTCGTCAATCCCAGATTTATACAGAATTGGACTAGTGCATTTGATTTAAAATATGAAATTTTTAATGTGTTCATAATCAAGAATACTATCAACACCCAATATAAATTTTTTCCTGGTTCTCACCACATTTATTTGTATAGGTGGAAGAAGATAGGATTTGAGATTTATTGTACCAGTGAAATAGGTGCAAAAAAGGTGAAACTATTCATTTTAGGAAGCCATAACTTTCAATGTTGAAACTATAACAAGGCATGAATACAACCATTGGAAAGGTAATCTAGAGGATGACATGAAAAAATTATTTGGTTCTCCTATGAAGCAATTGGTTGTATTATAAATCTACAAGAAAAGGGGGAAATGGACTCTATGGACAATGCAATTGTTCAAAATGAATATTTTCCAAATAATGTTTTTTTTAAAACATTTCTAGGTGATACAAGTACAATCCATATGTCAGTATTGAGTAAGAAGATTACAGATACTCATGATGGTGCCTATGCAGATGTATAGAGGCACATTTGGAGTGCATTAGCTTGGCAAATAAAAAGGGGTTGGATTTTAAATAAGAGGTTACTGTTGATGAGAAGGGGAACACTCAAGTGAAGAATGTTATGTCAAGATCCTATTGATAGGATAATTAGGTACTATGAATAAGAATGCATGGGTCTACCTCAAATTATAAATTCTAGGGTCCAATGGACATGAAAGTAGGATAGAGCTTGTAGATTTGGTTGAGATAATAAAGAGCTACAAAGGGAAGTGCATAGATACAAAGAATTAAATAAAAGGTTGATAAGGGCTCTAGAAGAGTAGAACCAAAATTGGTATTCAGTTGTCACAAACTATAAATGACCTGCAAAGGAGAATCAATGGAGATTCTCACATAAAAACCTGAAGCCATCAAGTGAAGAATGTCATTAATAAGGCACACGGAGTTAAGTAAGCCTTCATATTCTTGAAGATAGAAATGCAAAATTGTTGTAAAATAAAAGAAAGGAGCTCATGAGGTGAAGTGTGAATCATGGGATAAATTGTGAAGTGGAAGCATGGTACAAGTACAAATAATTCAAGGGACAAAATAATAAAAGTTATTCACTTGAAAATTCCAATGGAGAAATATATCACTCCATTGGGAGTAGTTTGGTATATGAGTGGACAAGAATGGCTTCACATGGATTACCTAATGAAGTGAAGAGAAGTATTCAAAATTGAGAAAAGCCAATGGACAACTAGAGTAATGGAAAGGGATTCCATAATATCAATGGTTAAGTTAGTCAGAGGATACCACAATATTGAGGTGATGGAATGATATAAAGTACCCCCATTATGATTCTAGAAGGTTCCAACAAGGTAAGGTTGGGGCATGATTTCTTAAGTGGAAGCAGTTGCCAATAGGGAATATTGGTTGGAAGTGCATAATGGCCAAGTGGGACTTGGTTGGAAAATTTTCAGGTCAGGAAACATCAATGCAAAAATGAGAAAAATGATAGTGCACAGGGCTACATGGATCTAGAAGGATTCAAGGAAAACTACGTGGAGTACAAGAAGTTGAAACAAATATTCACTAGAGTGCATACTAGAAGTGATGCATGATGCATACAACGGAGATAAAATACATGTTCATTAATAGGCATGATGAGATTGAATGCTTAACCACAAAATTTGAATCAACATAACCACAAACTGAGTCACTGCAACCATTATTGGTGATACAATAAGCGCTTGTGCCTTTAAGATACCAAAACACCCATTTCACTACTTTCCAATGCTCTCTAACTATATTTTCCATGTATCTCCTGACAACACCAACTACATGTAAAATATTTAGTCTTGTACATATCATCACATACATCAAACTTCCTACTACACCAACATATGGTACACGAGACATATAATCATTTTCTTCTTTATTACTAGGACATAAACTTGAAAAAAGCTTAAAATGGGAAGCCAGAGGGATATTTATTGATTTCACATTATTCATACCGAATATCAGAAGTATATTCTCCACATGCTTCTATTGCGATAACTAAATCTTACAATGTTCCCTGTCTCCGTGTATTTTTATCCCCAAAATTTGTTTTGTTGCTCCTATATCCTTCATATCAAAAGTCCTAGCCAACTGAGCCTTTAACTTGTGGATCTCAACTATGCTTTTTCTTGCGACACACATATCATTGACATATAAAACCAAGATAATTAATACACTATTTTCTAACTTTTGAAGTAAACGCGATGATCATACTCATTTCTTGTAAAACTTTTCTCATCATGAAGGAATCAAACTTCTTGTACCATTTCCTGAGAGACTACTTCAAGCCATACAATGACTTCTTGAGTTTGCAAACAAATAATATTTTTTGATCTTGAACAAACCCTTCTACTCATTCCATATATATTTCCTCATCCAAATCTCCATGCATTTTTTTTTTAACATATAACTGCTCTAACTCAAGATCAAATAAAGAAAATAGTGCTAATACTATACGAATAGAAACAAGTTGAAGAACTAGTGAAAATATTTCATGGAAATCAATACCTTATGTTTGAGAATACTCTTTTTCCACTAGTCCTTCTTTGTACCTTTCGACTTTATCATCAACACCCTTTTTTCATTTTGTAGACCCATTTGCAACCAATAACTTTTCTTCCCTTTTTGGATTTCTACCAAGTCCCATGTTTTATTATTCTCCAAGGAATCCAGTTCTTCTTTCATTGCTATTTTCCATTTAGCACTTTAAATAACATCCATTGCTTCCTAATAACAACAAGGTTCCCCATCATTAGAAATAAAAGCAATAGATTAAATATAATCTTGATATATCTTAGGAGGATTTATGGCCCATGTATGTCTTCTTAGAGTTTGTTGTGGCATTTCCACATGTTCCTATATATTTTCGGTATTCTCATCTACTTCTTCTTAAGCTTATTCCCACTCCCTAGTTTTTTTAGATGGTTGAGTTTCCAACTGAAATTTTTGATTTTGTGGTACTTGCTCCTATTTCATTTCAACTTCTACTATGTCTAATGTTATGAGAGGAGATTCATCAAATACTACATCTATTAGAATGATGATTTTGTCGGTAGTAGGATATCAGTATTTATATCCCTTAACTCCATCACAATAAACAACAAATATATACTTATTTCATCTGGGGTCTAACTTACAGCTATGATCTTAATAAATAAGAGCATAAACATCACAACCCAAAAAATTTCAGATTTGAGTAATGACAAGAATGACTTGTCCATACCTTCAAGAATATTATAGTATCTTTCAACTAATGGTGACCGATTTATCAGATAGAAAGTTGTAGTGACTGCTTCTTCCCACAACCCTTCTTGCAACTTGGCATTACTAAGCATGCTCATTTATCTCTCTAGAAGAGTCATATTAATGCGTTCAACCACGCCATTTTGTTGGGGAGTGTAAATTGTGTTTTTATGACTTTCTATCCTAGCTTCCTTACAATAATTTTCAAATTCCAAAGATGTGAACTAACCTCCATTATCTGTTCTTAAACATTTGGTTGACCTATCTGTTCTCTTTTCAACCAAAGCTCTAAATTGCTTGAATAAAAAAATCAACTTTAATTTTGAGAATATAGACTCACACATTTCTAGAGTAAGCATGTATAAATGTCACAAAGTACATGATGATCCTCCAAAAGAAACTATAGGGGATGCCCCCTAAACATATGAATGAATATAATCTAGAATACCCTTACTTGTATGACTACATGTTTTAAATTTATTTCTACACTGCTTCACAATGCTTGTAGAAATTCAAATTCAAAGATTTTAAATATGGAAGTAACTTATGTTTTATTAGTACCATTAGCCATTTCTCTCTTATATGACCTAGTGATCAATGCCATAAACAAGTAGTTTCAATTTCTTCCTCAAATACCACCGATGCTTCATTTATTTGAGTACTCCCTTCCAACTTGTAAAGGTTCACAATCTTTGGAGCCTTCACCTATCACCTCTAGACACATTACAATGAAGTATCCTAATTCTTTTTAAAGGCTTCATCACATGAAATCCATGGGCACAATACCACAAGCTACCAAAACCATGGGATCGAAAATGACCATGATTGACCTAAAAAATATTTAACTCATTGTATTTTTTACCAAGTCAACTTTAACCCAACATTCCCCCCTTTTACACTTGACTTGGATTAATTATCCAGGTCCTACCCCCCTCAAAGTTTATAACCATGGTATATGGGAATCCAGCATGTCTCCCCCCTATCACCTAGGTCTATGTCCAAAATTTACCGGTAATTTACTAGGGGTGCGCATGCCCAACCAGGTCTTATAGTCGTATTCCCATTGACATGTAATTAAATTTTCAACTCCATTATAATAATTTTTATTTTTATTTTTTATTTAGAGTTTCTATTTCCTTTAGAAATCCATGGGAATGCACTCACCATGTCCATTTATTCTTTTACCATCACTTACAAATGCCTCCATCCTCTTTCCATCATTAGCCTAAGGAATTCCCCTATCAATATCCCCCTAGTCAATGCAACACATGAGATACAAATGTCAATTTTCACATGAAACTTCTATGTGACTAATTTTAAGATCTGAAAATTGCTTGCTAGTGAGCTAACAATAAACCCTAGTTGTTATCACTGAACAATTTTACACTGAAAATTATTGACTGAAAACATATGTAGCGGAAAAAAAATATCATAGATGAATAATCAACACATATGAGACACAAATTTATGTTCTGTAACTATTTTCAAATTCTTAAATTTGAGGGAAAAACCAGACCTCCCAGCCATCACAATTACACCAAAAATATGAAGACAATCTTTTCCTCCAGTAACTAGAAAAATCAGAAAACCGAACCTCAACAAATCCTTGGAAATTTATTCTTCCTACAAATCTACTGCATACCACCTATACAACCTGTTGATGTCACTTGTACTGTTGCTAACATCAGCTTGTGAAGACCTGCTCCTACCTAGAAACCTTGTACATATGTAGGTGATTTTCCTTACTTCAACTAGCGTGCATACATGACTATTCCCACTGCAATCTGCATACACTTCCGTACAATTCACTTCCTTTGGATGTCTCTCTCTCCCACACGTGCGGTGTGGTTTTCCCTTCCAAGAACATAAATTAGAGATTCCTCAACCCTAGGCCAAATTTTCCATAGTATCAAAAGCTCCCTTACTAAAACCACCAAGATCCTTGGCACAAGTGTAGACTCACTTATGCCATCTCCATCATGTCTCCACACACTCTATACAATGAAATGTCATTATGATCTCTCTCCTTTATACACATTCCTTAGGGGTCATCATAGAAGCCCCTCCACACATCAACATCAAATTATACTTTCTTATGGGTGTGAGGCCCTAACACAAACCCACAAATCCCATCACCAAACCCATGAAGCCCCAAATTCATTCCAAGGGAGGTTTTTACCAAACAAAGAGTGCAATGTGGTGCCCACGACAATTCCCAACAAATAGGGAATGTGAGAATACCTGCCCAAATATAAAAAAATAAACCACACATCCATTATATTCCCCATTCCCTCCTACATCTTACCCACACACTACTACAATGTCATCTCATCCAATTATCTGATACTAGCATAAGCAAAAGTAGTAAATAAAACATTACCCATGTACTCTCTAGGGAGAAGGGGGAAATTCAAGGCCTCATGTCCACTGCAAACAATACCCACAATGTCTCATCCACTTCCACTCCCAATGCCATTGTTCATGCTTTCCAAAGATGAGCAATCACATCTTTGAATCTATTGAACTACTCCAACTTCCCTTCCCATAATGCCTTGGATTTTAATTGTCTCTCCCTATAGTTGAAATTTTTTGAACACGCAGTTGTGACATGGTGGACGGAGAAGAGAACTCTCTAGTGCTTCGACAATGTCCAATTTTATGAGTTATGGGTGGTTGTTCCCCCCAAAAAATGCCTTTAATATTGGAAAAGTCTGTTGGAATGGTGCCTTTAATATTGGAATCTTCAAGGCCACAAAATAATGAGTTGAAATCACTTTGTTTAGTCTTTGACATCCATGTCAAAGGCAATATTCATGGCAAGGTTGATACTTTCCATCCAATTTCTTGCTCTATTATTTTGTTTGTGGCCATATAAGAGTATGAGACTTTCTCATAGTTTATTTTGTGCAAACAACACATAGGAACATCTCATTGAAGTTGGGAGGCTTTAACTAACATGAATTCTTAACAAATTTTGACAACTGGGTGTAAAAGGTTAGGTTTTATGCTGACAATGGAACTAGATGTCAAGGATTGTGTATGACTCGTCATGTGTTGATATAAGATAGTTTTTGTTTTTTAAGGACTTTTGATCTTGAATACTATTGTCATTTGCAGTAATGAGTTGTTGATTGTTTTAACATGCTATTTATTTTACAAATGTTGATGTGACATAGAGTTGACACTTTTGGAAATAGAAACATCTAGGAGTGTTGAAAAGGTGAATTGCAAGACAATTGAGGACCACTAAATTTAGTTAAAATAAAAATACAAGAAAGAAGGAAGGAGTTGTAATTCATATTGAGAAGGAGAAGGAACAAGCTCTTTCTTAAGCAATAAAGTAGGAAGCAACTTGGATAGGGAAAGGATAAATTTCTAGAAATTATTTACTTGATACGTTATTTTGTTCAATTTTCATTTTTATAATAGAGCATTACATATTTTTCAAATCGTAAGAGAAAGCAAGAAAATAAATAGAATAACTAGATATAATGCTAGAGGAGAATATGGGTAAAATTGAAGAGTCTCAAAGGAAAGAATCTCTTGAAAAAAAATGATAGGAGAAAGAGAATTATCATGAACTGGAGGCTCTAGAATTTAGTAAGAGCAGGCTAAGAGGCATAAAAGAAAAAGAATAAGAAGAACATTAAAAAACAAATGATTCTCTTAGGGAAGGAAACTTCTCATCCAAAACTTTCTATATTGTTTTCTTCATGGTAATTGTTTTTCTAGAAACTATTCGAATGCCATGGAATACAATATTCATTTTTCAATAACAACTGGTATCCAACTGATATCATCATATAGACACATTTAGTATTGTTTTAGTAATTAATAAAAGAACCACATTTATAGGAAATCATATCCCCCACCTAGTGTGTTGTCAGCTTCAATATTAATACACTTTCTTATTATGCTTTCTGGGAATTCATAGAAGAACCACATGCATGGACTCAATATTGTACTTAGATTTTTATTTTGTGTTGGTCAACATGTGTTATTTCATTCTATTTTCAAGTTTACCTTGGACATTTGGGGGGGGGGGGAATGAAATTAGGATTATTTGAGAATTTTAGGCTTGATATTTGAGATAGGGACTTTATCTATGGTAAGAACATTTAGGCAGAATTATTCTTGAGAGTTCAAGTATAATGTTTGGGTATGAGGTAAGAAACAATTATGGATAGTTGTGTTTTAATAAATGTCGATAGATTATGGATCACTCATAATTAGAGTAGGATTTAGATATCGTTAGGTCCATTATAAATATTTATTATTCCTTTATCAATGTAATATCCATAATCCATATTTCCAACCTTACTATCTTATTATATGACATGCAAAAATATAGGTAAAAGAAAGGAGTGAATAGAGGCAAAGCAATTGAAAAGAATTGCAAAGAATATAGAAAACACACCTTGCAATATCACTAATTTGAGATTGAGACCTTTATATAGGGAGATATCTATCATTCTAATCATGTTCCTACCACTAACATCTTGTGTGGCCTTGGAGCCTCTTTTGTGCACAAAACTACAAAATAGGCATTTGATTATCCATTATTGATGGAAGAAAATGAATGAGCGAACACACATGTTATAGATGTTCTCAAAATCATCTAACATTCATCAATTCTACTACATTTCATTTTTGAGGCGTTAGTTTACACCAAAACTAGCAATTGGTAGTTATTATATTTCATTCTTTCATATTCATCATTTATGGATATGTATTGTAGATATTGTACAAGAAGTTTAAAGCATCCTATTGTTATATTGCAAAGTTCGAGTCACTGTAAATGACTTTATAAAATATTCATTGGTTAATAGAATATTCATATCAAAGTCATCGTCAGTGATTTGGAAACAAGCCCATCTATTAAAAAAAGAAAAAAACAATCCCAAATATACTCAATCTATAAGTACACCATTTTAAACCTTAAAACAAATGTTCTCTTTTTGAATCACATTGATGGACCAAAAATAAAAATTAATTAAAAAGGGATCTGCACCTTCATCTTCAAAATATCCTAAACTTATAATTTTGACATCTATAGAAGCAATGTTCCATACATGCCTGTAATGCTTGTTTGTGGAGTCTCATTTTGCATGATTGTGGTATATTCGTTTGAAGCAGTTTCAACATTTTTCCTTTGAAAAATAAACTAATATAGCTTGGTTGGAATTTGAAGTAGTTTCAATATTTTTTTTTTTTTAAAACAAGCTAATATAGCTTGGTTGGACGTTTAATGTGATTTATATATACTATAGAAAGGGGTTTCTATCCAATGGTGATATAAATAGGTCACATAATGATGCATAACCCCTACCTTAGTAGGCTCTGTGTGACCTCCCGGTCTTGGATTTTTCTATTTCCCTGAGTTGAAATGGCTCTTTAGTTCCCATTGGAACCTTCACACATATAACCACATGTCCTTTTTAGAAGTTACGTCGATGCGCACAAACACTAGGCGTGAACCTCCACTTCACATGACCAATCGATGTGACCACGACCTTTCCTAAAAAGGTGTTTCAGGTTTCATGACTTCACAATTCCTGTTACTGAGTTCCCTGACTCCTTCCAATCCCAAAACCCCGAAAAGGGATGATGGTTCCACGAGCTCCTCCCTTATTCTTTGACCATGTGACCTTAGTCACATCCTCGGGTCCACCTCTGAACGCGTTGGGATTTCACGACTTGTGATTTCCCGATGCGACTCTTTCCCCTTCTCCTAAAGTTCGAACTCGTGACTTCTTCTCCTTAGATCGATGACCCTGATATTCCCATGATATGATGGTATATATTGTATTGGAATTTTTCATATCGAGATTTCATGACTCTTGACTCCGAGCCACAACTTTCTCCACACCCTGACTCCCGAAATGCCGAAATGTCGAAATCCAAAATCACAAGATCAACAAATCTCATTGATCTAGATCTAATGATGAATATTCCTCCTGGACTTATGAGTGTTGACAGACACTCAGCCTTAACTCTTCAACCACTCACTGGGTTGGAAAATTCTAAGACTTCAACCCACCAGCGCACACCTTGCACAGATCTGTCCTATACTCACACTTATGCTGGTATGAGAACAATGATATCTCTCTTGAGCTTTTCTGAGGTGAAACTTAGAATCTTGTCAATGCACTCCTTGCAGACCTTCATTGCACTCCTTGCAGGAATTCACAGAATGAGAAACAATTGAAACTCATACTCTCCCTTCCACAGACTTCATACATTCAACATGAAATCATATACATGCACACAACATTGAAACAAATGCATAACAGAGCATATAAGCAAACTTTAAACATACCATTCAATAGATGCAAACAATATTCATCACAACACCATGAGATTGAGTCAAAGCATTCTTATATTAACTCAATTTCTCCTATACATGGGTTCAATAGCAACAACTATCTACTTATACAATCTTCTACAATCTTTGTTCTTCTCTATTCTCTCTTACTCTACAACTCTTCTCTTACAATGAGAATAATGAATCCATTACAATACATACAAGGGAAATTTCTAGATTTTTCCCTCCTACAACTCTAAGTTATCTAATAGAATTAAAGCCTATATCTACTTTACATTTATTACATTAATTGCCTCCAAAAAACAGATGAGAGCAACTTCTCAAGATCTGCATTATAATCTCTAAACCATAAAAGTAAAAATATATTTTCCAGATATTACATTAATGCTTCATCTTTTCAAATTCAAAACATTCTCAAAATGTGCGCTGGTGCGCATCCATATGTCCTGTGCTTTTGTGATTTCTTTATTGGATTACCTACGATTCTCCTGCATCATACTCCTCTGGTTGAAAAATTCATGGAATCCTTTTCATGAGCTCCTGCATCATCTCTCCGTGTTTTTGGATCTCCGCTTCGCTTTCCCAATTGGCATCTTCAATTGTGTGTCCTTTCCATTTTACCAAGTATTCAAAATACGTCTTTCTCTGAGTCTTCTTTCTAACTATCTGATCAATGATCTTTTCCATCTGTGTATTTCCAACTGCAGGCATCTGTTTGACCCACTAGACTCCCTGTTGATTCTCTTCCCCATCTTCGTCATCTGTTTTGTAAGGATACATATCTACTACATTGAATATGGGTGATATTCCCACATCATCTGGAAATTCTATCTCATAATCATTTGCCTCAAATTTCCTTATGATTTTACACATCCCTATCTTCTTCATTTTTAGCTTATTATACGTTCCCCTTGGGAATATTTCCTTTATTAGATGCACTAAGAATATTTCCTTTGTTCGACAACAAAGTTATTCCAACAGAGGATGAACACCTTCAATAACCTCTCACATAACCAGATCAAAGATCAACACACCGATGTTTTCACGTGGTAAAACCGCTACGGGGAAACATACACGACCCCAGCCAACGCGACCACTTGGAGAAGTTTATTAATGAAAAAGAAAAAGATTACAGAGAGATTTTACAATAGAGTTTCTCAAAATCGTTCATTGACAAATGAACCTCCATGCTCTTTAAATAGAGATCATGGACCAATTAGGTGTTAAGCCATGAATAAATGGATTTTAAGATCAAGGAGAGTATGGACAGTCAGATCATTCTATGTCGGGAACATATCGTGACCATCGGATTTCCTAAATACAAATGCATACTAAATAAACACACTAAGAAACACACTTTTACCTAATGACATATTAGACCAAGTAGATCTTAACTAACTCCTAAGTGTCTAAATATCCTAACATCCCCCCTTAAGAACAACTTGGGATAGGATTGAAGGATTTACAATGTTGACACAATAGGAGAAGGAAGGAGGCATTAGAGCCTATCCCCCCTTAATGACAACTTCCTGAACTCCTAACATAGAGCGAAGTTTGGAAAACTTTTCTTTTGTAAGAGACTTTGTGAAAATGTCTGCAACTTGATATTCTGTAGGAAAAAGAGCACTTCAATAACTTGATCATGAATGGGCTTTCTGATGAAGTGCACGTTTAGCTCGATGTGCTTGCTACGATGATGTTGAACTAGGTCTTTGGTGAGCTTGATGACACTTTGATTGTCGCACCAAATGTTGGTCGGATGCTGCTTCTCGAATCTAAACTCTGAAAGGATATGTCAAAGCCACAAGACTTCCTGACTTGCATTTACTACTACTAGGTACTCTGCTTCTACTGAAGAAAGTGAAATAGCCTATTGTTTCTTACAGGCCCAAGTGACAGGTCCTGAACCAAGGCTGAAAACATAACCTATAGTAGACTTCTGATCATTAGGGTCGTCAGCCCAATCTGAATCAGTGAAACCAACCAATAAAGGAGTCCCCCCTAAACTGTAATGTATCCTGAACTGAACTATACCATGGACATAGAGAAGTATCCTTTTAGCTGCTTTCCAATGGCTTTCATGGGGTGTTTGCATATACTGGGAAACAATACCAACAACAAAGGAAATATCAGGACGGGTATGAGTAAAGTATAAGAGGCTACCAACTAACTGACGGTACAGGGTGGCATCAACTTCAGGAGAAGTACAGGTGGAAATGATATTGACTCCAGACTGGAAGGGAGAAGGGGTTGGTTTACAATCATCCATGTGAAAGTGATGAAGAAGGTCACAAGCATACTTAGAGTGGGAAATAAAAATTTCCTTCATTGGTTTGCAAAACTTGGAGGCCAAGGAAATAGTGCAAAAAACCTAAGTCTATCATTTCAAATTTCTTCTTAAGACTAGTTTTCACATGGTTTAAATTTTTTGAGTCACTACTAGTAAGGATAAGGTCATCAACATAAAGGAAAATGATTATGAGATAGCTTCCTACTTTCTTGGTATAAATATTAGGATCAAAATGACATCTAGAGAATCTGGTGTCAATAAGAAAGTTGTCCATTTTGGCATACCAAGCTCGGGGAGCTTTCTTAAGACCATAAAGAGATTTCTTAAGGCGTGAAACAAGGTTAGAGTCATTCTGGACATAGCCAGGAGGTTGTTCAATGTAGATTTCTTCTTTCAAATCACCATGCAAGAAGGCGGATTTAACATCCATCTATTGGACCTCCCATTTATGTGAGGCATCAAAGGCAAGAACACAACAAATGGAATTCATTTTGGCTATAGGGGAAAAGGTTTCATTATAGTCAATTCCTTCAACTTGGGAGAATCCTTTGGCAAATAACCAATCCTTGTATCTTTCAATACTTCCATCTTATGCATACTTAGTTCTGTAGACCCATTTACATCTGACAAGTTTTCTTCCTTTTGGAAGAGGTACAAGATCCCAAGTATCGTTTTCCATTAAAAAACGATACTCTTCATTCATTGTTTTATCCCAATCTAGATGACCTAAAGCTTCTGAAAATGTCTCTGGATCATGAGTCTCTGAAACTTGAGACAAAAGAGAAGAGGCTCACTGGAACTTTGAACGTGTTCAATGCTGATATGAACTTTGAACGTGTTCGACGCTGATACTATTTTACCAAGTGGAACTGGTGCTTATTCAAGTTAAAAGGACTCATCTGGAGGAAGGTCAACAGGTGCAGGTGTATTTTCATCCTCACTGTCATCATCTGAAGAAGAAACCATAATAGGAATAGAAGAAGGCACAAATGCCGAAGATGGCTCGCAGGTCGAAGAAGGCACAACCACCGAATTAGGCTCACAGGCCAAGATATTTTCAACAAATTTAACATCTCTTAAAAGAATAATTTCATTACAATGTGGTTGAAGAAGTCTATAACCTTTGACATCTTCATGATAACCAACAAATATACACTTCTCACTTTTAGGCTGCAATTCTTTCCTTTTCTCATCAGGAATGTGAGGCCATGCTATACTGCCAAATACACGGAAGTGACTTACATCTGGTTTAATTTTAGTCCAAGATTTTTTTGGTTTTATATTTTTAAGATCCTTTGTGGGAGTGCGATTGACTATGTAATTTGTACAGTTGATTGCTTCTGCCCAATACTTTAGACTTAATCCCTTAGATTGGATCATACAATTAGCCATTTCTTTTAATGTGCAGTTCTTTCTCTCAACAACACCATTTTGTTGTGGTGTATATGGAACAGTGTGTTGCATTTAGATGCCATGTGTAGTGCAGTAACTTGTAAAATTATTGTTCACATATTCACCTCCATTATTTGTTCTTAACTTTTGAATTTGATGTCCAGATTGTTTTTCTACAAGGGCCTTGTAGGCCAAAAACTTGTCAAACACTTCTCTCTTAAGTTTTAATAAGTAAACCCAAGTACGTCTGGAAAAATCATCAATGAAAGTTAAGAAATACTTGCACCCAGAAAAAGAGGAGAAGAAAATGGACCACACAAATCACTGTGAACAAGCTGTAAAGGGCCTGAGGCGTGCCAAGAGGCACATTTGTCAAAACTGTCCCGATGATGTTTGCCGAGAAAATAACCGACACAAACACCATCTATGCATGAAACAAGAGGAAGACCAGTCACCATCAGTTGATTACATATTTGTTGCAATGAGAGATAGTTTAGATGACCAAACTGCTCATACCAAAGTTTGCTCAAGTCATCGCTATGAGAAACAAAAGCTGATGAAAAAGTTGATGACCCAAAGTTGTCAAACTTGTACAATCTAGTAACATCATCAACAATTCTAGTTTCAAGAACATGCTTAGGATATTTTAGATCCTTGATTACAACTTGGTGAGGTGAAAACTCTATGGTTTCACCTTCACCTGAATGAGTGATTTGATATACTGATAGAAGGTTACAAGAAAGACTTGGAACACATAATACATTATTGAAATGACCACCATCTACTTGAACTATTCCAGATCCTACAACACTAAGAGATCTATCATCACCAACAAATATTTTCTTGGTGTTACATTCATTTAGAGCAGAAAATATGGCTTTATCCTTAGCCATATGATAATATTCTCCTGAATCAATAAGCCACTCATCAGACGAAGAAGTAGAATTTGTGTTGAAGGAGAAACCAAAAGCTGAAAGTGCATGTCCATGAGAAGAAGAAGAAGAAGTAGAATCAATACTGACGTTGTGCTTCTTCATCGATGCTTCTATAGATTCCATCTTCTTGAAACATTTGGACTCATCATGACCATATTTATCACAAAAGATGCAATGTCTGTTAGTCTTCTTATTTTTATATTTTTCTCCTTTGTCACCATTAGGAGATGAAGATGTCTGAGCGGGTTTGGGACCCTTATATTGCTTGTTGTTGTAGCGAGGATGTTTCTTCTTGGGATACTTGGGTTTATCTTTCTGTTGGGAAACTAAGGCTTTGTTAGAGGTACTTGCGGTGCTGATCACTCCAAGTTGTATAAGCTTTTCTTCCTCTCTAATCAAAGAAGCACAAAAGGAAACAAGAGTGGGTTTTTCATAATATTTACCTAGAGCCTCTCTCATGGCATAAAAGATATATACAAACACAAAATATGCACTACCTATCTTAGAAAGAATAAGATAAATACAATGCTCTTCCTCCATTTTTATCTTACATTCTTCACATAAAATTCTGAGTGTTTTAAACTTAGATAGATAGTCTCCAAGGAAAGAAAAATCACTTGGAGTCAAGGTCAATATTTGATTTTCTAACTGTTGTGCTCGAATAATATTGAGTTTACCAAACACAGATTCAATCTTGTCCCCAACTTCTTCGGGGTCATCAATTTCTTGAAGGTGGTACCTTAAATCAGGAGAGATGGACATTTCGATTAGTCCTCGTGCTTCGTCATTCCTATTATCCCATTTGGATTTATTATCATCATCAGTGGGTGCTTTTTCCTTTCCCAAGGTAATCAATTCGGTACAGGCCTTTACTTCTTAATAAATCTTCCATATGAGATTTCCATTAGAAGTAGTTGTTGTTGGTAAGCAGGACATTACTTGTAGAATCCATATTAAATATGCAGATAATGTGGATTTGAAAACTAAAATTGATGAACTGGAAGGAAAGATCTTGAAAAGTTATGCAGTTTTAAAAAAAATGACACTGAAAACAGACTTCGGATGTGAGAGTTATGCCCTTTTAAAAAAAAACATAAACGATAACGAACTGATCACGTGATAGTGTAAGTTTCTTTATGAAGTGGCCTACTTTTATAAAGAGAAGTGAGGATCACTTTTACAATGAAGTTACTTTATAACAGAAAATCTACATGCAAAATAAATAACTCTAAAATAAAACATTAAAGCTACTTATAGTGATTCACTTTTATACATTAAAGCTACTTATAGTGATTCACTTTTATACTTGAAGTGAAATACACTTTACAATTTTAGCATGAACTTTTTCAAAAAAGTAACAAAAGAGAGACTCGAATTCAAGATCTCTTACTTAATAAGGCAAGTTTTAAAAAAATGGTCTAGCAAAACATATTGTAATGTTCAGAAGGAGGATTTTTGTTGTTGTTGTTGAAGACGGCCTTAGAGAGCGTGCTAAAAAAAATTCTTTTCACACAAGAAAAAAAAAAATCGCTTCTCGATGACAACAAGGGTTAGATTTCGGTTAACTTACCCGAAAGATGCACTTTTTCCTATCTGTTTATGATTTTCCAAGATCTCACAAGGAACAGGGAAAGAGCATACACAGATCTAAAAGAGTAGCAACCCAGAAAAAAAAATACAAAACCGAAATAAAACCAAAATACTTCTATGCAAAAAATTTAAAAAATGTGTATTCAAACTTTATACCTCCGGATTTGATTGTAATGGTCGTATCTTGGGCAAACATAAAACTTTTCAAGTGAAATGAAATGTGTTCCGAAATGAAATGAGTTCTCCAGATGCAATGGAACAGTCCTCTCAGCCTAGATATGTACGAAAATGACATAAAATGGAGGTGAGGCAACTCAGCTTCATGATCTCGATCTACAACATGAGTGGGTCTTCAAACAGGCTTTGATACCATGTTCGACAAAACAGGTATTCCAACAGAGGACAAACACCTTCAGTAACCAGTCACATAACCAGATCAAATATCAACACACCGATGTTTTCATGTGGTAAAACCCCTACGGGGAAAGATCCACAGCCCCAGCCAACGTGGCCACTTGGAGCAGTTTATTAATGCAAAAGAAAAATATTACAGGGAGATTTTACAATAGAGTTTCTCACAATCGATCGTCGGCAAATGACCCTCCATGCTCTTTAAATTGAGATCATGGACCAATCGGGTGTTAAGCCATAGATCAATGGCCGTTAATATCGAGGAGAGAATGAACCGTCAGATCACTCTATGTTGAGAACATATCATGACCGTCGGATTTCCTAACTATAAATGCATATTAATGCATACTAAATAAACACACTAAGAAACACACTTTTACCTAACAACATATTAGACCAAGTAGATCTTAACTAACTCCTAAGTGTCTAAATATCCTAACACTTCATCCGTTTTGTAAGGATACAGATATACTACATTAAATATTGGTGATATTCCCACATCATCTGGCAATTTTATCTCATAATCATTTGCCTCAAATTTCCTTATGATTTTACACGGCCCTATCTTCTTCATTTTTATCTTATTATACGTTCCCCTTGGGAATATTTCCTTTATTAGATGCATTAAGACTAAGTCTCCCACTTCGAACTGAAGCTCTCTCCTCTTTTGATCTTCTCTACATTTATATTCCTGGTTGGAACTTTGCAACCACTCTCTAATCTTGTTGTGAAGCTCTTGCATCTCTACTGCAAAATCCTCCGCTCCAACACTTTTGAACTCATGCTGCTCTAAGTCCCTCAAATCAGATATGCCTCTTAGCTGTATTCCATAAATTATCTAGAATGTGCTCTGTCCTATGCTCCTGTTAGGTGAGTCATTATATAAAATTTCCACTTGTGGAAGAATCTGATCCCATTGACTGTGATGTTCAGCTACTAAAATCCTCAACAAGTCCCCTAACTTTGATTTACTACTTGAGTCTATCCAACTGTCTGAGGGTGATATGCTGAGCTAAAAGATAATTCTGTCCCCAACTTCTTCCACAGTGTCCTCCAGAAATGACCAACAAATTTGGTATCCTTGTCTGAAACAATACTCTTGGGTAAACCATGAAGTTGAACACCTTCTTTGAAAAATAGGTTTGCAATGTGTGTTGCATCACTGGTTTTATGACATGCAATAAAATGTGCCATTTTTGAGAATATGTCGACTACCAAAAACATGGAATCACAACCTCTCTATGTCCTTGGCAGTCCTAACACAAAATCCTTGCTTACCGTGTCCCACAACCTCTCTAGTACTGGAAATGGTTGATACAATCCTGTATTTTGTCTTTTCCCCTTTGCGTGCTGGAAAATTCTACATCTGTTCACAAACGTTTTGACATTCATCCTCATCCCTGGCCAATAATACAAATTTTTCAGTTGCGCAAATGTCTTATCATGGATGAAATGTCCAGCCAATCCCACACTATATTTTTCCTTTAGAAGATTCTCTCCCATAGAACTCTTCGAGATACACAACTGTTTTCCTTTGAATAATAATCCATCCTGGATTAAATATTCAATCCATTGGCTTTTGTCTTTGAGAACACGATTCTCACATGCTTCATAAGAGTCCTCGAAATCTGAATCATCTTTGTACATATCCTTAAGGCTATCAAAACCTAAGGTCTTTACACGAAACTCCTACATAATCAAACATTTCCTACTCAATTCATCAACAACCTTATTAGCAGTTCCAGAAATGTGCTTTATAACAAAAGTAAAGTTATGCATAAATTCAACCCATTTTGCGTTCTTCTGGTTCAGTTTCTCCTATTTGGTTACAAATTGTAAAGCATGGTTGTCTCTGTACAAAGCGATCTCCTTCGGAACCAAGTAGTGCCTCCATTTATTTAATGCATGTATGATTGCATAAAACTCTTTATCATACGTGGAATATTTCATCTTGGCATCATTAAGCTTCTCACTGAAGTATGCAATTGGTTTATTGTCTTGGCTTAAGACTACCCCAATCACAAATCCACCTGTGTCACATCTCACTTGAAATGTGTTACTGAAATCTGGCAAAACCAGAGCTGGTTGTCCAATTATCTTCTCTTTCAACAACTTGAAACTTTTCTCTGTTTCCTCTGTCCAATGAAAAGATTTATGTATTTTCCTGACTGTGTCCATCATTGGTGCACTAATCCCACTAATTTTTTTTTTGAACTTTCTATAAAAACTGGCTAATCCATGGAAGCTTCTGACTTCAAAGATATTCCCTGGTGATGGCCATTCTTTGATTTCTTTTATCTTCTCAGGATCCATCTTCAACTCATTCGAAGCGATCAAAAACCCAAATAGATGAGTTCCTTCTTTAGGAAAGATGACTTCTTTAGATTTATTCACAACTTCTCATGCTGCAACCTCCTCATCACTAGAGTTAGGTGTCTCAAACGTTCCTCCTCAGTCTTACTGAAGATCAGTATATCATCAAGATATACAATTACAAATTTTCCAATGAAATATTTCTAGACTTTGTTCATCAATCTCATAAAAGTACTTGGCACATTCATCAAACCAAATGACATGACAAGCCATTCGTACAACCCTTCATTTTTCTTGAATTTTTTATTCCATTCATCACCTTCCCTCATTCTGATCTGATGATATCCTCTTTTCAAATCAATTTTTGAAAAACACTTTGCTCCACTCAAGCAATCTATCAAGTCATCCATCCTTGGTAAAGGAAATCTATACCTGATGGTGATTTTGTTTATAGCCTTCGAGTATGTACACATTCTCCATCCACCATCCTTATTTGGACTTAACATTGTTGGCATAGCACATGGAATCAAGATTTCTCTAATCAATCCTTTGTCCATCAAATCTTGGACTTGCTTCTTGACTTCTTCATTCTCCTACGACGTCAGTCTGTACATTTCTTTGTTTTGTAGACTCACTCCTAGTATAAGGTCAATGTGATGGCTTATACTCCTAATGGGTGGAAACGAACAAGGTAAATCATCCACCACTATATCAGTGAAATTATCAAGCATTTCTTGAATTTCCCCCAGTAGATCATCTATCGAAGTACTGGTCAAGATGACTCTAGGTTTCCTTACCACAATAAACTGCATGTCTTCTTCTTTCTTGAATTCATCCAAAAGTTCCTTCCCACTCATGAGAATTATAGTATTACTTGTTTATGCTTTTACCTTCTTGTCTTCAATTGACAGCAAGATATGCGTCCTACCATTCTTATCCAAGGTATATGTGTTCTTTCTTCTGTCATGAATAAAATTTCTGTCATATTTCCATGGTCTCCCCAACAAAAGATGACAAAAATCCATGGGAATAACATCACATAAGATCTCATCTCTATATCCCCCTATCTTAAATTCAACTAAACACTTTTTAGTGACTGTTACTTGATGTCCTTTTTGCAACCACAAAACCTTGTATGGGCTCAGATGTGCAGTTGTTTCCAATTCCAAATTTTCCACCATTTCTGTGGATACTATATTATTTGTATTTCCATTGTCCATTATCACCTTGCATACCCTATCCTTGGTCTTTCAAGAAGTTCTAAACAAACTGTTCCTCTGGACTAGATTCTCTATCTCTTTCTCTGGCTTCAAGAGAATTTTCCTCATCATTAAGGGTCTTTCACCTTATGCATCTTTTGCCTCAACATTTTGCCTTTGCGCTTCTGAAATGTGAGATTCTCCTCCTCCATCCATTTTTCTATTGGGACATTCAAAATATTTGTGTCCTATATTTCCACAGAAAAAACACTTTATTTCACCACCTCTGCCTCTTCCTCTTCCTCTGGCTTGAGGAAAAGTGTTCCTATCAACATATTGTCTTCCCTGTGAACTTACTCCTCTTTCTGGGTGGTTATGGGGTTTCTTTTATTCATCCTTGGGCTTCTGTACTCTGTCCTGGGAAATTGCTTTTCCTCGGCTTGGAATTCTACCTATTCCCCTTTGACCTTGTTTTTGGGCCAATTTTACTTCCTCCTTTGAAGAAATTTGATAAGAATATTCCACATTTATGATTTTCACCATGCTCATATCATATTGAATTTCATATCTCAATCCATTCATGTATCTGGACAATTTTTCATCATTTCTCTCACGAATACTTTCCATGATGTTGAATCTATAAAACTCCTCGGTGTATTCCTTCACTTTCATCCCCTTCTGTCTCAAATTCTGCATTCTTCGAAACATATTAATTTGGTAATCTTTGGGTATAAACTTGGCTTTCATCTTTGCGACCATCCTATCCCAATTTTTGATTCATTGTTTTCCTTTGTAATGCTTGTCAGCCTGCAGTTCATCCCACCATAGTGTTGCATGCCCTTTCAGTCTAGTGACAACATGTTTTACTTTTTTATCTTCTTCGAGGTCTTCATAATAGAAATATTTATCCAGAGCCCTAAACCAATCTAGCATCTCCTCAATGTCTAAGTTGCCTTCATACATCGGGATGTCCATTTTTTCTCAGGCCCCTATTCTTGCAACAACTTTGAATAGACGTTCCTCTGTAGCATCTTCGACTGCAAATTATTCTTCTTTGGATCTTGATTCATTCTCATTTTTGGATTCAATGACATCTCTAGTATCATATGTTCATCTCTGTGTTGTCTCCATAGCATCCAATCGAGCACAAAGTTCTCTCATTTCCCTTTCCACAGCTGGATCGGGCATGGGTCTCTCTTGGAGTCTTCTTGGCGGCATTGTTTAAATCTGTTCCACACAAAATTCAAATCACAACTTGCCTTTTGTCTCCCTTGCTTACAAAAAACAATGATTATAAGCTCTGATACCACCTGACGTAGCACCCCTACCTTAGCAGCCTCTGCATGACCTCCGGGTCTTGGAACCTCCCAGTCTTGGATCTTTCTATTTCCCTAAGCTGAAATGGATCTTTAGTTCCCAATAGAACCTTCACACATATAACCACGGGTCATTTTTAGAAGTTACGCCGGTGCGAACAAAACCTAGGCACAAACCTCCACTCCACATGACCAATCGATGTGACCATGACCTTTCTCGAAAAGGTGTTTTGGGTTTTGTGACTTCGTGATTCCTATTATTGATTTACCTGACTTATTCCCATCTCGAAACCCCAAAAAGGGTTAACGTTTCCATGAGCTCATCCCTTATGCTTCGACCATGTGACCTCAGTCACGTCCTGGGTTCCACCTATGAATGCATCATGATTTCACAACTCGTGAGTTTGCGATGTGACTCCTGCCCCTTCTCCCGAAGTTCAAACTCATGACTTCCTCTCCTTAGATCGACGACCCTGAGATTCCCATGATCTGACAGTCCATATTGTATTGGAATTTCGCGTATCGCGATTTCGCGACTCTTGACTCTGAGCCACAACTTTCTCCACACTCCGACTCCCAAAATGTCGAAATCTAAAATCATAAGATCAACGACTCCTGTTAATCCAGATATAATGACGACTATTCCTCTTCGACTTATGAGTGTTGATAGACATTTAGCCTTAACTCCTTCATTGATCCACTAGATCCAACGGTCCACGACGATTCGAAGTTTCTCCTTCTGAGAATTTCAACCGTTCGTTTGAGTCCTCGATGCTCCTGGCCAAACGAATTGGATTCTCCTTCTGAGCTTAATTTTTGTGAGGTAACTCCAGCCTTGTCTTCCCTTCGAAATATTCAAAGTCTATGTCCCTCTTGAGATTAGTTCTTGCTGCAAACTCAAGGATTCTATGGAATCTTTCCCTCACTCCTTGTGGCTTCACGATAATCGTTGATTATCTGAACTTCCTAGTTCTGTGCACTCCTTGCAACAATAACTCTTCAACCACTCACCGGGTTGGAAAAGTCTAATACTTCAACTTGCTTGTGAACACCTTTCATGGCTCTGTGCTATACTCACACTTCTGCTGGTATGATAACAATGGTATCTATCTTGAGCTTTTCTGAGGTGAAACTCAGAATCTTGTCAACGCACTCCTTGTGTACCTTTGTTTCACTCCCTGCAGGAATTCTCAGGATGAGAAACAATTGAAACTTATACTCTCCCTTCCACAGACTTCATACATTCAACATGAAATCATATACATACACACAACATTGAAAAAAATGCATAACAGAGCATATAAGAAAACTGTAAACATACCATTCAATAGATGCAAACAATATTCATCACAACACGATGAGATTGAGTCAAATCATTCTTATATTAACTCAAGTGCTCATGTACATGGGTTCAATAGCAACAACTATCTGCTTATACAATCTTCTACAATCTATGTTCTTCTCTATTCTCTCTTACTCTACAGCTCTTCTCTTACAATGAGAATAATGAATCCATTACAATACATACGGGGGATATTTCTAGAGTGTTCCCTCCTACAACTCTAATCTATCTAATCGAATTAAAGCCTATATCTACTTTACATTTATTACATTAATTGCCTTCAACAAACAGATGAGAGAAACTACTCAAGATCTGCATTATAATCTCTAAACCATAAAAGCAAAAATATCTTTTCTAGATATTACATTAATGCTTCATCTTTTCAAATTCAAAACATTCTCAAAATGTGCGCTGGTGTGCATCCAACTGTCCTCCGCTTTTGTGCTTTCTTTACTGGCTTGCCTACGATACTCCTGCATCACATAATTATGAAGTAACTTTATCAAGGGGTTGATATCCAATGTTGATATAACTAGGTCACATAATTATAAAGTAACTTATTTTCATTTTAATGCAAACTAGAATGATGTCTATGTAAACATAATTCGATTGAAGGTCTTGATGTTAAAGAAATAAATTATTTTGTCTCCAATTTTTTTTTTTTTTTTTAATTTCATATTTATTAAATATGAAAAAAATAAAAAAAAAGTTGAGATGTAGATCTTTAAAGTTCAATGGCGATGAGTGCATAGATGTCATGTGATCTGATGCCACTGTGTAGATCCGAAGAAGTCATTGTGGAGATTTTTCCAGTGATTTCATGAGTAAATACCATTATGTTATGGTCTAATTTTATGCACCTTGGTGGGGCCATTGTCAATGCTTGGTTCCAGAGTATGTTGTTGATAGATCTAGAGACATTAGTGAAGAGTAAAGAGAAAATATTTTAATGGTGGCCACAGTGAGCATGGGCGTTCTGATGGGTACAATAATTGGCAATGTAACGCAAATGTGACACAATATTCCCCTATGGTCCCAATCATTTATCTGTGCCTCCAAGGGAATCAAAACTTGGTATATTACTTGAGTTTCCACTTCCTTAACCAATGACCATGCATGGTACAAATTTGTAGTATTATAAGAATTCATAGAGAATGTTCAAGCTACGTGTTCGTTGATGAGCATAAAACTAAAAGTTAGTTTTCTCTAAAGAATTTTATCATTTTGGTGGTGTAACCAAACCTATTGATGCCTCGATCTACTGCTATTTTGTGCCAAATTTTATAGCAGGGGGAGATATCTATAAAGGCCACCAAATATTGGAAGCACATTGATATTCTATTTCTCAATACCAATCACTAGTCGATTAATCCAATGTGGGGTATTAGAGGATCCTGGAAGAAAAGTCACTGACATTTTTGATAATTAAATAAGTGTTTGAAACTGAATATGCATATAGATTTGTTATCTAGGAGATATGAGAATCTACTTGAGAAGAAGATCAGATCAATTGTGGACATGAGAATGAGAAGAGTGGAGATTTGTAGCCTGCAATTTATTAGGAAGAGGAAGCTGGTGGAGAGAACACATACACGAAAAATTCCATCTGAGAGAGATAATCCTTGTATTTTAGAAAAACATGTATACATATTTTTTAATTCATATAGGTATTCTTTAACAAGTATGGATATCAATAAAAAAATTTGAAGTCTTGGGTATAAGTTATCACATTTAAATCATGTGGAGTTTCATTAATGGTATGAAGAGTGCATGAAGATAGAATAAAGGTCTTGGTAAATAGTGAAATGGTCAATAGTAAAAGTTGTAAGTGGAAAGACAATCATGAAAATCACATGATATACAACTATAAGGATTCAAAGTCAAGCTTAATTTTGAGCCAAAATCACCCATTTATTGATGCAAAGTGCAAGTCAAAGTGAAATCAAGTCCAAGCATGAGTCAAAAGATATTTGTTATATAATGAAACCTTTGTAAAGACATATTCAAAGTTGAGTCCAAGTCAAATGTTAAGTGATGTAAAATAATTTCAAGTGGTGCATTAATTAAGTTTGTCAATCCATTGTCATTGGTTGTCTTGTTGGATATTGTGCACACTCCAACATGAAACATTTGTATGTAATAAATTCTAGTTGCATGAGTAATATTGTAGGGGAAAAACAAGATAAAAGAAGAAGTGAAAAGAAATGAAAGATAGACTCACGATGCAAAAAACAAAGGGTGATAGCAGACAAAGATACATGATGAAATACAAAGAAGGAAGAATCTCATTGTAGAGGTAAAAGAATTGGTAATGATCCTACTTTTCTATTGGCTTATGTTTTGGCCACAAATTGATCTTATAATAATCATATTGCAAGGAGGGTATAGTGTGCATTTTCGATGGTATTCGACACTCTTTAATTTAAGTTATGGTCAATAATAAAATTGTAGATGTTGAGTTTAGATAACTCAATAAGTTTTATTTTTATAATTAACTACTCTAAAAGGGAACACCAAATTTAGAACGAAGAATGACCATGGAAACCAATGATGACTGGTGTGTTGATTTTTTTAGCTTTGGGCATGTATTCGCACATGGCCCTAGATGTTGG
The DNA here is from genome assembly GCA_009831015.1 of Picea engelmannii. NCBI lineage: Eukaryota > Viridiplantae > Streptophyta > Pinopsida > Pinales > Pinaceae > Picea > Picea engelmannii. The sequence goes on from ML796585.1 coordinate 261,318, forward strand.
GAATGTGGAAATCATCGTGGGTACCACATCACACTTTCAACATGGTGAAAACCCCCTTGGAATGAAGCTCAAGATTCATGGGTTTGGCGATGGGTTTTGTGAGTTTGTGTTGGGGCTTCACACCCGCAAGAAAGTCTAATCCGATGTTGACTTGTGGAGGGGATTATATGATGACCCCTAAGGATTGTATATAAAGAAGACAGGTCATTGTGAAATTTCATTGTGAAGAGTGTGTGGAGACATGATGGAGATATCATAAGTGAGTGACCACTTGTGCTAGGAGGCATGGTGATTTCAACAAAGGGAAATTTTGCAATTATGGAAAATATGGCCTAGGAGAGAGAAAGGACACATGTGTGAAGAAATATGGGTTTTTTCATACATGTACGGAGTTTGTAGTGGGAACATTCACATATGTATGCGAGTTTTGGGAAGGTGAATCACGTATGTACATGGGTTGCAGTGGGAATAGTCACATATGTATGCGGGTTGTAGTAAGGTGAATTGAGTACATCCATACAAGTATTATGGGCAGGAGATTGTCTGCATGTTAGGAACTAGATCTATTATAATAGAAGAAAATAGAAATATACAATGAATACCAACATAATAACAACATAGACAAAAATATAACAACAAAACAACATAATATATGGAACCACAACACCAAAATAATACCTTTATTGATAGGAAACAATGCTCACTTGCCTCTTTGAGGGGGAAACCTCCAACACAATAGAGATCTATTACAACAATTCTCAAGACAAATCCCTCTCATACCTTCTACTCTTATGTATACTAATTCTATCTTCTAAATAACATTCTAGAGGAAGATCTTTCTAGAAGCGGAAGCTTCTATTAGGTATTCTTACATTGACTTGTTCATATTTATTAAATAAGCCTTATTAACTAGTATCAACCTTTATTACATGGAAATATATTATTATACCTACATGAGAAGTTAGGGGTTTAGGTCCCTAACATGCCCTCCCCCTTGAAGAACAACCTTTTCCTCAAGGCTTGAGATGAGGAAATTCCTGGAGAATAGTGGTCGGCTCCTAGGTGGCATCTTCTGGAGTTGTATCTTTCCACTGCACTAACACCTCCTTGATGGTGATTTGAAGAAGATGATGCTCGTGTTGGTCCATTAATTCCTTTGGTTGAAACCGTATTGAACCTTCAACATCCAACTCCAAAAGATTGATTTGATTTTGGAAATTAGTTCCAATCACCTTCTTTAAGCATGATACATGAAAAATAGGATGGATCTTAGACTGAATGGCCAGAGCCAACTAATAGGCCACTAGTCCCATGCGCTTGAGAAAGGTATAAGGAACATAAAATTTGGAAGAAATCTTCTGACAGTGTTCATCTTTGAGTGAAGTCTTCTTGTAAGGTTGTAGATGAAGAAACACCCAGTCTCCTGTAGCAAATTAGCGTTCTGAACATCCTTGATCTGCTTGTTGTTTCAAATGATTCTGAGCCATGACCAAATTCTCTTTGCAAGAACACAGAATGGTGGCACATACTGTAATATTGTTTTCAACCTCATGAACCTTCAATATCCCTAGTATGTAGGAAAGAACTGACGAGGTCTTTTTTCCATATACTACTTCAAAATAATTCATGCAAGTACCAGTATGGTAAGATGTGTTATACCACCATTCAACTAGGGGTAACCACTAATCCCACTAATGTTTCTGGTTAGATGCAAAACAATTCAAATATGTTTCCAAACATTTGTTGAAAACTTCAGTTTGGCCATCAATTTGTTGGTGATAAGCAATACTGAGATGTAATTGTGTGCCCCGGAGCCTGAATAGTTCTTGCCAAAAATTGTTGGTGAATGTGGGAAGCTTGCAAATATGATCCATGAAAATATGAGCCACTTTGGATGATGTGAATGAGTGTTGAAGAGCACAAACATGATCATATTTGGAAAGGATATTAACTACCACCATGATGACTAACTTATTTCCATATTTAGGTAATCCCACAATGAAATCCATAGAAATGTCTCTCCAATTAGCTAGTGGAATTGGAAGCGGTTGTAGTGTGCCTAGATATTTGATAGTTTCTCCCTTGTTGCATTGAAATACATCACATTCATCCACAAAGGTGCAGACGTATTTTTTCATACCATCCCCCAAAAAAGAATGTTTAACTCATTCATAGGTTTTGGTAAACATGGAATGCCCTGCTATCGGTGAAGCATGAAGATCATAAAGCACCGTGGATATAAGTTGTGAATGGTGGCTTAAATATAGATGAAATTTGTAGTGAAGATCTTCTTTGTGGCAAGAATACGCTGGATAATTGTCTAGGAATTGGTAGATCAGTCAAGAAGTTTTGGGGTCTTGCAACCATTCCTGGCGAACATCTTGGAGACAATATGGTACAATGAAGGAGAGGGAAAAAATGGATCCTTCTTATTCATACTTTCTAGACAAAGCATCAACCACTACATTTTCTTTTCCCTTCTTATAAATGATCTCATAATCATAGACAAATATCTCGATCACCCATTTTTGTTTCTCCTGGGATGAAATCCTTTGTTCTAGGAAATACTTGAGGCTTTGATGGTCGGTTTTAATTTGGAAGTGTTTCCCCAAGAGACAAGGACACTAGAGATACACAACATCCAGAATAACCAACATTTCCTTTCCATAGATTGATTGGACAAGATGTCACTCTGAGAGTTGTTTTCTAGTGAAGGCCAAGGGTCTACCCTCTTGCATGAGTACTGCACCAATGCCTTTCTTGCAGGCATCACATTCGAGGAAAAAATTCTTTGTGAAGTCAGGAAGGGCCAAGAAAGGATTTGTGCAGATGGAATCTTTCAATGCTTGAAATTATTGATCAGTTGCTGGAGTCCAAGTGAAAGAATTCTTTTTTAGGAGAGCAGTAAGAGGTGCCAGAATTTTTCCATAATTCTTAACAAAATTGCGATAATATCCTGTTAAACCCAAAAAACCACGTAAGCTCTTGAGAATTTTTGGGCACGACTAATCATGCATAGATTCATTTTTCTTAGGATCCACCCTTACACCATCCTTGCCAACAATATGATCCAAGTACTCCACTTTCGAAGCTCCAAAGACATATTCATATTTATTGAGAAAAATTTGGTGCTGAGAGAGTAGAATGAGAACTTCATCCATAGGGGTAAGATGGTCTTCCCAAGTTTTACTATAGATGAGAATATCATCAAAGAAAACAAGGAAAAAATGATGGATAAAAGGATGGAAAAAATGGTTCATGAGACTTTGGAAAATGGAGGGATCATTACACAGGCCAAAGGGTATGACCAAGAATTCATAGTTACACTCATGACTGTAAAAAGCAGTCTTAGGAATGTCTTCCTCTTGCATACGTATCTGGTGGTATCCAAAATGAATATCAAGTTTAATAAAATACTCAGCACCACTTAATGCATCCAAGAGATCATCAATGATAAAAATGGGAAATTTGTCTTTTATGGTGAGTTTATTCAGGGTGTAGAAGTATGGACACATATGCCAAGTACCTTTTTTTTTGAGTACCATGACCATAGGGGAAGAATAGGGGATGGTACTAGGGAAGATAACACCTGGGACTAGAAATTCTTGAACAATCTTCTTAATTTCATTCTTTTGGGCAAAGGGATGATGATAAGGGCGAACATTGGGAGGAAGACTGTCGGGGATGAGAGGAATGGAATTATATTGAAAACCATGAGAAGGAGGAAGTCCATGAGAGTGGAAAAATGGTTTGGTGTTTGTAGATGCTACATTGGAGGTTAGGATGCACCACAAGTGTCTCAAATTATTGAATAGAATGGAGTTGGGAAATACTGCCAGAATGACCTTTTTTGAGGAGCTTTTCCATTTGATTGGAAATTATGATCTCAGGGGAGCCTGTTGTGATTCCTTGGAATTTATATTGTTGTCCTGCCTGTTGGAATTGCATGGTTAATTCCTTAAAATACATGAGGATGGGACCAAGAGTGTGTAACCATTCAAAATCAATAAAAATATCACAACCACCCATGTCAATAGAAAACATATGAGATTTTAGGTGGTATTTCCTGATTTGGAGACACACATTTTCACAATGCCTCATGGAACCGCCATTGGAAATCATGACATGAAATTTGTTGACTACATGGATATAGAAATGGGTTTCTTGGGAATACGATGATGAATAAAATTATGATTGTTTCCACTGTCAATTAATATGATGAGCTTTCAATTCTCAATGTAGCCAATCAGCTTGAGGATTTGGGGAGAAAAGAAGCTAGTGAGAGCATTCAATGAAATTACCGGTTCTACTTCTGGTTGGTCAGAGGGAAGAGTAATATCAGTTAGCTCAGGTAACTCTACCATAGGGTGGGTATTGAGATATTATTCAAGAACATCCTCAGAGATGGCCTTAAAAAACTTTTGTTCCTTACACTTGTGCCCCCAAAAATATTTGTCATTACAATTATAACAAAGGTTCTTGAGTTGGCATTCCACCATTTCATCCTGAGTTAATTTATGGATATTGAGGGGAGTGGGAGGAGGGGCAAGGTTAGTAGGTCGATTTTGAGGAATAAAGGAAGGTTTTTGGGCTTGAGAAGAGACAAGGTTTTGGGCTTCCTTAACACGTTGAATAGCTTCCAACCAAGTGTGAGGGTTGTTTATGATTACAGCTATGTGAGACATCCTTCGGGACACAAACTGAGTGAGTTGGCCTATGAGGAATACCATGAGTTGGGTGTTCCCATGATATGGGTTCATTTTTCCTCTCTGAGACGGATATGGAACTTTCTATGCCCCTATGTGGGGTGATGAATCCCATGAGTTGGGTGTTCCAATGAGATGGATGTGTATTTCCTCTCTGAGATGGAGATGGAACATTGTGTGCCCCTATGTGGGGTGAGGAAGCCCATGAGTTGGGTGTTCCCATGATATGGTTCCTTTCTAATATAGATATGGAACATTGTGTGCCCTTGTGTTGGGTGAGGAATCCCATGAGTTGGGTGTGTCATTCTCTCTGATACGAAGATGAAACAATGTAATGGTCTCCTCTGTGTAGAGAGTTGATGTGATACTCCATATGATTCTCCCATGAGACACAATGAGATAGATATATGCTGAGTAGGAAGTGCCTGTGGCTAAGCACAGGTGAACATGATCCTAGTGGTTGAGCACTAGTGAGTTTGTATTCACCTGTGAGATGCAGTGAGATAGAGACATGGATTTTCCTGTTGTTGAGCACATGTGGGTGTGACCCTAGTGGCTGAGTACTAGTGGGTGTATGAGACCCCTTGATATATTTTCCAAGAGTCATACTTATCTGTAACCCTATTTGTTATGTAAAGGGTACAGGTCATCCCCACCATAAAGTGAAAGATAATTAATGTAAAAGATGATTAATATGGTAATTATTAATTATATTGTGAGTTATTGAGGTCATCCATGTTTTTCCAATAGACACTACTTTTGATATTATCATTCTGATATAATTAAAGGTAATTTCCCCATAAAGGAAACATAACACAAGAGTGAGTTTGGAAATTTCAGCAAGTAATTCTTTTTGGGCTGAAGTGTGCACCTCTCTTGGGCATTAGTCTTCTAGGTTTTGTGAGCACCCTTTTGTGTGCTAGGTTTATGGTGTGGGAGGTATTTCTCTTGAAGAATATAGAAAAGTATTAGCTAGGTTTTCTTCCCTTGTTGAGAATGGTTTCCCAGGATACTTCTTGTGTACTTGTGCATGGTATTTCTTCTTGTGATCTTGGTTGCTGCAGCAAATTGTTAATGGTGTAATTGCAATTGTCTATGGTTCAAGTAAAATGCTAAACTTTGAATGAAAATCATGATTGAGCCTACCTTAATGAAAAATCAAAATGGTTTCAGAGCATAGGTCTTGAAGAACCCATTGCATAAGCATTCACTAGTCATCCTCTCACTTCTGCAAAACCATATGACCCTCCTAAGGTTTCCAGAAATTTCATATGACCTTCCTTTATGAAGTGTTTCAGCACTTAATACTTGGACGATGGGGATGAAAAGTGCATAGGACTGTATGAACTCCTCCAATGCACCTCCAAAAATATTCGGATTTCATTTCTGAGCATTTTGGATTTTTGGCCCTAGGGTTTCCAGGGTTTCACAATTCTCTGCAGATTTTTGGTTTTAGGGTTTCTACAACTCATTGAAGGAGATTTTCAACTCACCAATATTCTTGTGACTCTCTTAAGGCTTGTTTTTGGCATTCATAAGCCAAACAAAACCTAAGGTTGCTAGCCTAGCCTAGTCGTTAGGTTTCCTAGCCTAGTTGGCAAGGGTTTGTGAAGAATCTGAAAACATGGTGACACCATGGCTACCTTCTTCAAGAAGCTGTTAGAGGACAAATATAAGCTAGGTTCCATTGGAGAAATCATATCAGCACCCTCAGGTATGCACTTGTATATATTATTTGTATCATTGTCATGAGGGTACTTGCAGGAGGAAGGAACCTTTGTGGAAGTCATGGATCCAGAGAGATCTCAATGCATTCAGAGGAACAACACACTGGAAGTGAAGACTCTAGGTTTGATTTTTTTAATTATCATGCCTCTAACCTACATTTATAAAGTTTTCTACATTACAAGTAGGTGTTGTAGCTGTGGCAACAATCCTTAAATTTTTTTTATTCTAGAGATGTACTCATTATTCTTCTTTAGGATATATTATTGTTTTGTTTCCTTTCGTTTGTTTTATTGTTCTAGGCAGGTTAACAACAAAGGAATATGGTTATCCTTCAGACTTAAGAATGAGTCACTTGACTTTAGAGGGAGTCACTTGACTCAGAGGGAGTCAAAACTATTTGAGAAGGAGGAAGAACATAACCATCATTGAGGCAACCAATGCAATGATGCATGATCAAAGTCTTCTTATGATTATGTGGGAAGAAGCATGCATGAAAACAATATATGTTCATAATAGGAGTCACCATATTTTGAAGAACATAACTCCTGAAGAAGCATTCACCAGAGTGAAGCCTAAGATTAAACACTTCAAGATATTTGGATGCCCAATGTATTTTTTATGTACCCAAAGAAAGGATACATTTATGGGATACAATGAATCTTCGAAGACATATCAGATCTACATCCCTAGTCAGAGACAGATTGAGATAAGAAGATACATTGTATTTGAAGAAGATATAGACTTTCAAAGATCTGGAGAATATCAAATGGAGATTGAAAGTGATACAATACCTTCTCCCCCTTCAGTAGTTCAGAGGGATACAAACATTATTCTAGTTGATCTAGTTGTTCCAATTAATCCAATTTCTCTAGTTGATATGCCCAAAGATATTGCAGTAGGGAATAAAAGGACTTACTGGGCTCGAAAAACTTTGCATGAGGCAAAGGGACATACAAGCCCCTTGAAGCGCATCCCGAGAGAGCAAGAAACCAAAGATATTTTCGAGCTACCTTCCAACCATGAGCCATATCATTGATTCTGAGTCTTCTTTTCATGGAGAAGAGATAGGTGAACTGGTATGGCAAGATGCCATGATAGAATAATACCAAACTATATTGAAGAATGATGTATGGGATATTGTTCCAAGACCTGAAGGGAAGTCTGTGGTGACTTCCAAGTGGATCTATAAGATCAAGCATGTAGCCGATGGAAGTGTTGAGAAATAAAAGGCGAGATCTGTAGCTAGAGGATTCTCACAACCACGGGGAGTTGAATATGATGAGATATTTTCTCCAGTATCCCGATACATTTCTATTTGTACTATCATCCGTGAGTTGGAAACTGCATCATATGGATGGGTTCTTGATGAGTTTGGATTTCAGTAAGAGTGTTGTTGATCCAAACCTACATTATCATATTGTTGTCAATGAGTGCCTGATCTTGGTCCTGTATGTGGATGATTTATTCCTTATCGATTCAGAAAGAATTCTTCTTGAATGAAAGCGATCATTGACTTTTGTTTTCGAGATGAAGGATCTAGGTACACTACTTCTTGAGACTAGAAGTATGGCAGAGGACTGATTATATTTTTTTGATTCAAGGAAAATGTACAATGGACATATTTAAGAAGATCATTATGATAGAGTGAAAATCCATTCCTACACTGATGGTGATGGAGTTGAAGAAACTATATGTTTCTCCTACTGATTCAGGTGAGATTGATACACAAATGAGATGATCAATGATGTATCTGGTTAACACTAGACCTGATATATTCTATGCATTGAATGTGCTTATCCAGTTCATGACTCAACCGAGATAGACTCACTGGATAACAAAAAAACAAGTATTGAGATACCTACGAGGCACAGTTGGATATGGCCTGACATATGCCTCTAGTGTAGACTTGATTTTGCAGGGATATGTCGATTGGGCAGGGAACACAGTGGACCGGAAGAGCACATCCATTTGTTGTTTTACTTTGGGGTCTGCCATGGTTTCCTGGTGTAGCAGGAAATAGAGCTATGTGGCCTTGAGTACCGCAGAAGCAAAGTATATAACATCGAGTGTGGCACTCTGCGAAGTAGTGTGGCTTCGCAAGCTTTTGACAGATTTATTTGATCATGAGATGAATCCTATTATTATTCATTATGATAACCATAGATGTGTCAAGCTCTCTGAGAACCCTATTTTTCATGATAGATCGAAACACATTGAGATAAAATATCATTATATCAAAGACATGGTCCAGAGGAAAGTAGTACACATGTAGTACCTTTCTACAAATGAGAAAATTGCATATATCTTCACCATACCACTTGCCAAGATGAAGTTCGAGTACTTCCGTGAGAGACTAGCTTGGTGAAGAATACCTCCCTAGATGAGAGGGAGTGTTGATGAATACAACCAAGACAAAGTTAGAGTAATTCCATGTGAGACTTGGTCTTATGGAGAATTACTCCCTAGATGAGAGGGAGTGTTGATGATTATAGCTGCGTTAGACATCCTTTAGGATACAGATTGAGTGAGTCGTCCTATGAGGAAGTCCATGAGTTGGGTGTTACAATGATATGGGTGTTTTTTCCCTCTCTGAGACGGAGATGGAATGTTGTATGCCCCTGTGTGGGGTAAGGAATCCCATGAGTTGGGTGTGCCCATGATATGGGTGTGTATTTCCTCTCTGAGATGGAAATGAAACGTTGTGTGCCCCTGTGTGGGGTGAGGAATCCCATGAGTTGGGTGTGCCCATGATATGGGTGTGTGGTTCCTCTCTGAGACGGAGATGGAATGTTTTGTGCTCCTATGTGGCGTGAGGAAGCCCATGAGTTGGTTGTGTCATTCTCTCTAAGATGGAGATGAAACGATCTATTGGTCTCCTCTGTGCAGAGAGTTGAGATGATGTGAAACTCCAGATGATTCTCCTATGAGACACAGTGAGATAGAGATCTACTGAGTAGGATGTGCTTGTGGTTGAGCACAAATGAACATGATCCTAGTGGTTGAGAACTAGTGAGTGTGTATTCTCCTATGAGACGTGGTGAGATAGAGATGTGGACATCCCTGTGGCTAAGCATAGGTGGGCATGGCCCTAGTGGCTGAGCACTAGTGGGTGTATGATATCCCTTTCTATATTGTCCAAGAGTCGGACTTACGTGTAACCCTATTTGTGATGTAAAAAGGTACAGGTCGACCCCACCATAAAGTGAAATATAATTAATGTAAAAGATAATTAATATGGTAATTATTAATTATATTTTTAGTTATTGAGGTTGGCCCTGTTATGCCAATAGACACTACTTTTGATATGATCAGTCTAATATAAATAAAGGTAATTTCCCCATTGAGGAAACATAACACAAGTGTGAGTTTGGAAATTTCAACAAGTACTTGTTCTTGGGTTGAAGTGCACACCTCTCTTGGGTGCTAGTCTTCTAGGTTTTTTGAGCACCCTTTTGTGTGCTAGGTTTATGGTCTGGGAGGTATTTCTCTTGAAGAATATATCAAAGTATTGGTTGGGTTTTCTTCCCTTGTTGAGAAGGGTTTCCAAGGATACTTCTTGTGTACTTGTGCATGGTATTTCTTCTTGTGATCTTGGTCACTGCAACAAATTGTTAATGGTGAAATTACAATTGTCTATGGTTCAAGTAAAATGATAAAATTGGAATGAACTTCATGCTTGAGCCTAGATTAATGAAAAATCAACAAGGGTGAGCCATGAGGATCTTGGCTCGAATTTTCTCTTTGAGGCTACTTATAAAACATTCCTAGAAGAAGGCATCATACATGCCCTATGTTATGAAATCCAAGTGTTAAAAGGAAGATATAAAGTCTTACACTGTGCCAGATTACTTCAACTTGGTCAAACACCCAAGATAGGGGGTGTCAGTGTCAAAGCGGTCATATAGCTCTGCCAAAAACTGAGTCCAAGAAACATAGCTCTGACATGTCTTTCTACGCCATTGCCACCTTACCAATGTTCTAGATCCAAATAGAGGAAAGCATAACAAAGTTTGGCCAGATCATCAGTAATTCCATGCAAGGAGAAATAATGTTCCATTTGAGTGACCCAACCCATGGGATCAGATCCATCAAATTTGTTCACTTCAACTCGGGGTTGACGAGGGTCATGAGGAAGGGAATTGTTATGAAGGGTTGTTTTATGGGAAGATTTATCACAGAGTGGGAAGGTTTTTCAAGTGAGGGAGAGACAAGGGAGTGTTTCAACTACTGGGTGAGAGAGAAAAATTCACCTTTAACCTTTGCCAATTCGCCTGTAACTTTGGCCTCAAAGGTGTTTAAGTGGGAATTATTGCAAGTAATTTCATAGGTCATTCTTTGGATTTCTACCTTGTGTTGTTTGGATTCATCTTGTAGGTGAAGGAATTCTTGGTTGTGAGGGGTGGCCATGGGTGAAGGGGAATGTAAGAGGGGAAGTGGGACCACAGACAAAAGAGTGAAAAATTATACATATGAGAGTGTTCACTGTGAAAATAGGAATGCAATGAGATGTGTCTCAAATAAGGGTGTGGGAAGGTAAAAAAAGGTTAAAAATGATAGGTATCACAATGATCAGGGTGAAAAGGGGAATCCCACGAGATAGGTCTAAAATAAGGGTCCGAGGAGGTAAAAAAAATTAAAAAATGATATAATACCATAGTATCAAAATGATATACCGTAGTATCAAAATGCCCAAATTCTTAAGAGAAAAAATGAAATAAATGTATAGTAATTTTCGCAACCTGAATACAGGAGGAAGGGTTGCAGAGCAATAGATCTTCTCTGTTACTTTTCTATTTGTAATTTTGGCAACTCGAATGTCGGAGGAAAGGTTGCACAGAAATAGATCTTCTTTGTTCCTTTTATGTTTTGTTTCCTTCCCAAGGGTTAGGGTTTTTAGGGTTTGTACAAACAAGGGTTTTCCCTATGCTAAATCTCTCTGATATACATGTGGGGTCCAACGATAGTACTCGACCCAATATCTCAGGGCACTAACTAAGGAGGCTAGATCGTACCCTTATTCGTACTACTCGACTACCCAGGTTCTAGAGAGTATCTTATCGAGTGTTGTTCTCGGTGGCACTATATCATTTAGGTGACCAATCGGTTGATCTATGGCTAGTTTCAGGATATCTAGGGGTCTCACGATATACCAAAGGTACATGGAAGCACAAGTCTGTATACAGGTGTTGTCTGATGTGCTACCACTGGAAGGGGTACCAACAGGGCTTACAAGGGTGTCCAACAATGTGATCTTAAGTACCTCTTGTATTTCCCACGTGTTTGCTTCCTTGACCACAAATTTATGCGTTGAATGACAGATCTTTGTAGCTTAAAAATGTCATAACACGTCTCTACCCTAGAAAAAAATTAACTCACAAATCTGGCCAAGGAAAGTGATTTGATACTGCTTGTTAAGAAACATATCTATTATAATAGAAGAAAGTAGAAATATGCAGTGAATACCAGCAGAATAACAACAGAGACAAAAATATAACAATGGAACAACAGAATATATGGAACCACAAAACCAAAATAATACCTTTATTGATAGGAAACAATGTTCACTCTCCTCTTAGAGGGGTAAACCTCTAGTAGAGCATAGCTCTATTAAAATAATTCTCAAGACAAATCTCTCTCATACCTTCTAATCTTAGTTATACTAATTCTATCTTCTTAAGAACATTCTAGAGGAAGATCTTTCTAGAAGCGAAAGATTCTATTAGGTCTTCTTACATTGACTTGTTCATATTTATTAAATATGTCTTATTAACTAGTATCGACCTTTATTACATGGAAATATATTATTCTACCTACATGATAAGTTAGGGGTTTAGGTTCCTAACACTGTACAGGCTGACGTAAAAAAGGTTCAAGTGACGTCAATAGGCTGTATAGTTGGTTTGCAATAGATTTTTGGGAAGAAGAAATTTCTAGGGATTTACTAAGGTTTGGTTTTCTGATTTTCTAGTTATTGGAGGACAAGCTTGTCCTCATATTTTGGTGAAATTTTATTGGTTGGGAAGGTTGGTTTTTCCCTCAAAATTTATAAAATTAACAAAGTTGTAGAACATAAAATTTGTGTCTCATGTGTATTGATGATTCATCTTTGATCCTATTGTTTCTATTGCATATGTTTTCCATCAATATTTTTCAGTGTAAAATTGTTCATTGATAACACATAGGGTTTTTTGTTAGCTCACTAGGAAGCAATTTTCAGATATGAAAATTAGTCACATAAAGTTGCGTGTGAAAATTGACATGGTATCATATATTGGGATTTGAAGAGAATGGGATCATCTTTGAGACACATAGCTATAATAATTGGTTGCAGATCTGGTCAGATAGGTCATAGGTGGCAGTCTATGAGAGGGAGCTACAATAACTATTGCAGGTGGTAGCAGGCTAGATGGGCTCTGGTTTGAGACATGGAGCAGTTTGTCCAGATCAAGAGTTGTGGGCTATTGCATCTTGGTGGTGTGGTAGGTTGGGAGTTTTGGTGTATTGGAAGAGAGATTGGTTTGCAATAGTATGTTGTGTGGTGGGTGATGGGTGAAAATCGGGTGCTTTGGCATGGATGAGATAACTTAATATGTATGGCATGTTGATGAGATAAAGTATTCATTGGGCCGAAGAGGTGCACATTGTCAAGGTATGACAATGTATGAGGTATTTGACCCAGGAGGATGAGGACACTTGCAGAGATGAGTTGCAGTGGTCTAGAGTGGAATAGAATGTGTGCTCATCCACAACTTGGGATTGTTCAGAGAGAAGACACACTTTCAGTTGCATCATGTGCATAGACACGAAGAGTCTTGTGACTTGGATGATGGACTTGGGAATAATTTCATTGGATTGTCATGACTTGGGTAATCAATATGCTTTCCTTGAGAGGATTGCATGGTTATTATATAGTGGGAACCATTGACACATGACAAGCGAACAACATTTGTTCGATAGCTTCACATTGTCTAACTCAAGTATGTACGAGGAGTATGGTATGGGGATGAGGCATGTAGTACGAGGATATGGTACAATCTTGTTCCATATGGAGTCATGGGATGTGTTGCGAGTGGAAAATGTGTTATGGGTGCCATGAGTGTTTTCTCAGCCTCGACAATTGAGGAGTAGGGATATGCAGTGTTGTTCCAGGATGGTCAGGTATTATTTATGCCCAGAGGATATAGCTTCATATCAATAGGCGTTATTGGAGTTTGAGAGGGCCAGTCTATACAAGCCATGACCAAAAATAGTAGAGTGATAGTGGATAGGGATCAAATGGCTCTGAAGATTGTTTAGAATTAGGGAGTATGAATTCAAAGGGATTTTGTGGATTGATAGGGAGTTCAACTTTAGAGGGAGTCCATGGATTAAGAGAGAGTTAATGGATTCATAGGGAGTCAACAGGCTAAGAGGGAGAGTCAATTATTCAAAGGGAATCTACCTTCAGGTCCATATGGAAGAGAGGCATATTCCAATACTGTCAATATGGTTTCATGGGTTGAGATGGACATAAATGATACTCAAGAGCGAGAGGCTTCTAGGAACAAGGTGTCTTCCAAGAAGGGATCATGCTAGAGAACATGACTTACCTTAGTGACATAGGGAGTAGCCAATAAGGAATATTGGAGAGAAGTTGCACTAGAAGATCTAGTATGCGAGACATAGCTACTCCCAGGATGAGAGACATGGGAGACATAGCTAATTCCAGGTGATTTTGGAATGTGGTGAGAACACCTCCCTCGCTAAGAGGGAGTGTTTATTTTTTTAGCTTCGGGAATATATTCTCACATGGACCTAGGTGTTGGGCATGTCGAAATCATCATGGGCACCACATCACACTTTCAATTCGGTGAAAACCCCTTGGAATGAAGCTAGGGATTCATGGGTTTGGTGATGGGTTTGGTGGGCTTGTGATGGGGATTTACATGCACAAGAAAGTCTAATTTGATATTGAATTGTGGAGGGGAATCTATGATGACCTCTAAGGATTATATATAAAGGAGAGAGGTCATTGTGAAATTTCATTATGAAGAGTGTGTGGAGACATGATGGAGCTAGCATAAGTGAGTGACCACTTGTGCTAGGAGGCTTGGTGATTTTAGCAAAGGGAAAATTTTCAATTGTGGCTAATCTGGCCTAGGAGACAAAAAGGACACATGTGCATAGGAAAGAGAGTTTTTTGTAGATGTAGGTGTGTTGTAGTGGGCACAGTTGTGTATGTATGTGGTTTGGAGGAAGGTGAATCATGTATGTACATAGGTTGCAATGGGATCAATTGCATATGTACATGGGTTACAGTAAGGTGAATCACGTAAAACCATACAAACTTTCTGGGAAAGAGTAGGTCCGTAAAAGATGATGTGAGAAACAATATAGGTGATGTTAGTAGGTCATACATGTGGTTTGCAACAATTTTGTGGGTAGAAGAAATTTCCAGGGATTTGTTAAGGTTTTGTTTTCTAATTTCCGGTTATTGGAGGACAAGGTTGTCCTCAAATTTTGGTGAAATTGTATTGGCTGGGAGGGCTGGTTTTTCCGTTGGAATTTNTGCAACAATTTTGTGGGTAGAAGAAATTTCCAGGGATTTGTTAAGGTTTTGTTTTCTAATTTCCGGTTATTGGAGGACAAGGTTGTCCTCAAATTTTGGTGAAATTGTATTGGCTGGGAGGGCTGGTTTTTCCGTTGGAATTTATAAAATTAACAAATTTATAGAACACAAAATTTGTTTCTCATGTGTATTGATGATTCATCTCTGACATTGTTATTTTCGCTGCATATATTTTCAGTGAATATTTTTTAGTGTAAAATTGTTCAATGATAATAGCTAGGGTTTACTATTAGCTCACTAAGAAGCAATTTTCAGATCTGAAAATTGGTTACATAGAGTTGCATGTGAAAATTGACATGTTGAAGGATAAATAAGACTCGAGATGAAGAGGTAAAACATAAGGTATGCATAGTCATGAGATGTAAATGGTTTATAGTTTGGGCATATATAATGGGCTTGTAATTTATTGGGCATTTATTAAATCATTTGGAATGCTTGTTGTACCTAAGATGAAATGTTGTAATGATGCATATGTATTGTATGGGGTGCATGATCAATTGTGCCCGAGAACCTATAAGTTTTGGTCCAAGATGTAAAACTTAGTTATAGGCAAGTTGAATTCCCCAACTATTTTGTAAGCCCTATTGAGTGAGCCCTACATGGATTACTGTGGTAGCACATGTAATCATGTACTAGGTATCCCTTTTATGCATAGAGAGGATGTGACATCAAGTTTTGGAATCAACCACTAAATAAGTACGAGGGTGGAAAATGAACTTGTTTCTAAGCTTGATGGTGAGTAAGAAAAGTTGAATCTTTGATTAAAAGGGAAATGCGAGATGGATTAATCTCAGACTGTGAGTTGGTTGGGACCAAGTTATGATTAAAGGAGAGTTTAACATGTTGATGAACCAGGTAAGTGAAAAGGATTCCTAGAGAACTAGCGGCTATAACAGATGGAACCCTATGTATCTCGGTAGATGGATTGTATATGTGCGACCTCCCAGTCTAAGGATCGTTCAAAAACCCCTCTGAGCCGAAGTGGCTTCTTCGAGTCTGTATCGGACCCTCAAAATTTCTCAATCCATAGGTCCTTCAAGTCTCCCCATGGCCTTTGTATACGTCTGTGGACCTGTTCCCCGAAAATAGAATTTTGGGTCCTGGGACTCCTTGAGTCCTGATGTCGAGAGTCCTTGACTCCTCGATCTCCCGGTCTCTGAAATGTCGATTTTCCGAATTGGCTTCACTCGGGGTTATTCCCCTGGGCTATACCCTTATTCCATATGACCACCCCTCATATGACCGCAGTCCTCTTTGGATTTATCGACACAAAGCACCCGACTTCCTGTCCTCAAGACTTCTGAAAAGATGATTTCTGGAATGCCGAAAATACCTGTGTCCCGGCTTCCTCCTCCTTTCGCGATTTTGGGTTTTTCAATGCCAAAATGCTCTGAACTTATGTCTACGGGATCCATGGAATGCCGAATCCCAAAATCCCAATATCAAGTGTGGCCACAACCTCACTCTCCTCTAAGTCACATTTCGCGATTTCGGATTTCTAATTGCCGAAATGATCGATCCTTTGTCTTCGAAACTCCTGAAGTTCTGAACTATGAAATGGCCACGAATACCTCAGATCTCTGTGACCCATGATTTTCCTCAGTAGCTTCGGGTTTTCTCGTTTCGGGCTTCTGTGACTTCTACAGCTATGACTCTTTACATGAAAGCACTACTCCTCCTCAGCTTCTCTCCTTGAATCCTCAAAGGATTCTTCGACTTCTATGCTCCTTATAGAGTCTTTGCATGCAGGAAGGTCCCATCTCTTCTGAGATTTTCTTGTAGATTTGACCTCTAAGGGATTAACCATTTTCCCTTCTCCCTTAGATGGAGAATCTGATGCCCTCATGGCACTCTCTTGCTCAAGAAAATTCTTGCTGAGTCTGCAGGGTGTTCAACAACCCTATGAAGATCCTTCCTTGGACTCTTCTTCTATTCCATAACTCAAAAGAGTTCTTTCCTTCTGTGCTCTATCTTCACACTAACTCAATGCCCTCCTAACAGAGTTTCCCCAGATTTCTCTCAGTGACTCTGTTTTCTTCTTGAACTCACAATGGAGTTCCTCCTCAATGCAACCCGTGCATCTACTCAATTCCCACCTGGCAGAGTTCTTGCAGAATCTCACAACGATTATGTCTTCCACTGTGTCTTCCTCTACACAGTCTTGCCTCCAAGGTGTTCAACAAACTTGAGGTCTTCCTCTGAGTCAATGATTTTAGTTGGTGTGCCCTCCTAGCACGTCCTTGTCCAAATTCTGCAGAATTGGAAGTGCTCTCTAAGCACTGACTATCAGAACCCGTAGTGTTCTGTCACGCCCTCTTGGCATGAAGTCTCAAAGAACTCCAACCTGAAATCAAAGAACTCTACAGATAACAGAACCTATCTATCCCTGTAAATTCACATCTACAACATACATTCACAGCATAAATAGAACACACATAGACACTCACACAACACAGAAAATATGCAGGAAAAACTTCTCTGGTTTATATTAATATAAAATGCCTCATTTACAAGGTGTTCCTGAGCTCAGAATTTGATAGAGTCTCGACTCCTCCTCTCTACTCTCTTCTCTAACTCTTGCTACCTACCCAAAACAAGATCAAAGATCTTTTACATGAGGGGGCTCTTCGATCTCTTCCCTCCATCCTCACCAACTCTCATTTAATTACATTGAATTACCAATAAATGGTTGTCTAGTCCGAATCAGAGCTAGATCCAGCCTTACAACCATTAAGGCTATCTACATCTAAAGCCTCCATATATGCACGACCTCATGGATCTAACAACCTTACAAGCATCTAATTATATTCAAATTCAAAATTTGAAATGAGGGTTGCGCCTCTCTTCCTTCATCAAATGTGTGCACTGATGTGTCTCGCTTAGCTGGCGCGTGATGAAGTGGAGTGATGCTCCTGCATCATACTCCTCAGCTGTAAAAATCATGAGCTCATGCTCATGAGCTTCCCATATCGGTTGTTGAAATCCTCCTGGATCCCAAACAATTCTTTGGAGTTGTTCATCTACTCCATTTCTCTGTTGTTACTACTTCCACCGCTCTGCTGTTGTTGTTGCTACTTTTCTTCCCAGTCTTTCCTTACTGGCAGTCTTTGTTGATATCAACATCAGCCTTATGATGTCTTCTACCACTTCGTCCAACTGCTGCAATGGCTGGCTCTATCCATGCAGTCTCCTCAGCTGCATTTTCTTTCTGCAAATGGGCAGATCACCATGATATACCATGCCATCTTCTTCATCTCTTGTGGCCTTGACTTGCCACCCTGTTGCAGATTTCATCTCTGTAGTCTTCTTACTGAACTGTTGCTTAGCTTCCTCTTCATCTGACAGTGTTGCTACTGCCATTCCCCTTGTTGGTGTGTGTCCATATTCTTCTAGTTGTTCTTTAGCCTGGAATTCTCTTTCGTCTTCATCTACATACCTCAGTACTGCAGTGTTCATCACCCATTCAACTCCTTGGCTGAAATCTATGAGCAATTCCTCACAATGCTCTTTTGCCAACATCTGTTGATGGCAATCACTCGATGGATCTAAATTGTTCAGCCAATCCTCCAATATTTCCAAATCCATCTCACATGGAGTGATCAATCTATCTGCCTGCTCTTTTTCCATTGTTAGCTTCAGTGCTGCAGTCTTCTCAGCTCCCTGGCTGAAACTGTTGAGCCATTCCTTGGAATGCTCATTTTCCTCTTCTTGGGCAGCCTCTAACATCTGCTCCACTTCTCCTTTGACAGTTGCATTTGGATGTCCTTCTCCTACTGTTTCTCCTTAATCGACAACACAAATCCTTGTCTCAATTGGGCTTCCTGGTAGGAATATTCGAATTCCTCCAACCATTAGAAGATTCCTCCGATCCTCCTCCTAGATGGTGCAAGTTTTTAACTTGTCATCATCTTCATTCACATGATATGCAAAATCACATGAATCTCCACTTACCAGCATCCCTTGATGATATGAACTCACCTCCGAGTTCATGAGACTTTCAAATAGCCTCATTTCAGTTCCCATGCCCACCTGGAAAATTGGGATTTTCCTGCTGCCCTCCTGGCAGTCTATGAGATCCTGCAGTGATCTCATCTTATTTCCCTCCTGGAAATATGAAATTCCCCTATTTTCCTCTTGACAGTTCGTGAGATCCTGCAATGATCTCGTCTCATTTCCCTCTTGGCAATTGGGAACTTCTGCTCTACCCTCTTGGAAGTCCTTGAGATCTTCAGCTGATTCCATGTCATCCTCACTACTAAGGTTTCTACCATCCTTTGGTTCACACACCTGAACCATTTTCTCCTCTGGTCTGTTGAGGTTTTCAGCATGCCTCAACCACCTTCTCAACAACTTTTGTTGTCTTTTGGCCATCAATTCCCTAACTGGCCATTTAAACTTTGTCTCGATGGGCCATTCATACACCCATCGTGACCTTGTATCCTGTTGCACCCGCAATGCAAGTTCATCCATCCTTGCCCTGATCTCGGCAAGATCTTTATCCCTTGCAACATTCTCCTACTGCTGGTGTTTATTCTTTCCATCGCGTGCATGACCTTCAGTAGTCATTCTGCCCGCTGTCTATCTGTCCTCCTAAAAGATCTGTTGCTGTCACTATGCAACCATGAGAATTCCCAGCATTTCCTTGCAGTCCTCTTGATTGTCTTTCTATACTGCTGCTTACCTACAAATAATAATTACAGATTTTCCATCACTCTACTTTCCTTTGCCTGTCTCTGCAAGCTACCTATGATACCACAATTGACGTGCATCAGAGTATCTTCTTTCATGCTCCCTCTTCCTGAAATATACAAACATAGTCCATCTCTGATACCACACTTGGCGCAGATGCCCCCTGCCTCTACAGGTTCTGCGTGACCTCTTAGTCTAAGGATCGTTCAAAAACCCCTATGAGCCGAAGCGGCTCCTTCGAGTCCCTATCGGACCCTAAAAATTTCTCAATCAACAGGTCCTTCAACTCTCTCCACAACCTCTGTATACATCCGTGGACCTTTTCCCCAAAAATAGAATTTTGGGTCCCGGGACTCCTTGAGTCCCGATGTCGAGAGTCCTTGACTCCTAGATCTCCCGGTCTCTGAAATGCCGATTTGCCGAATTGGCTTCACTCGGGGTTAGTCCCCTGGGATATACCCTTAGTCCATATGACCACCCCTCATATGACCGCAGTCCTCTTGGGGTTCATCGACACAAAGCGCCCAACTTCCTGTCTTCAAGACTTCCAAAAAGATGATTTTCGGAATGCCGAAAATACCTGTGTCCTGACTTCCTCGTCCTTTCGTGATTTCGGGTTTTTCGATGCCGAAATGCTCTGACCTTATGTCTACGGGATCCCTGGAATGGCGAATCCCAAAATCCCGTTATCAAGTGTGGCCACAGCCTCACTCTCCTCTATGTCGCATTTCGCGATTTCGGAGTTCTAATTGTCAAAATGCTCGATCCTTTGTCTTTGAAACTCCCGAAGTTCTGAACTCCGAAATGACCAAGAATACCTCAAATCTCTACAACCCATGCTTTTCCTCAACAACTTTTGGTTTTCGTGTTTTAGGCTTCCCTGACTTTTGCAGCTATGGCTCTGTTCATGAAAGAACTACTCCTCTTGAGCTTCTCTCCTTGAATCCTCAAAGGATTCTTTGACTTCTGCGCTCCTTGCAGAGTCTTTGCATGCACGAAGGTGCTATCTCTTCTGAGCTTTTCCTGTAGCTTAGACCTCTAACCCTTTTTCCTTCTCCCTCAGATGGAGAATCTGATGCCCTCCTAGCAATCTCTTGCTCAAGCAACTTCTTGTTGAGTCTGCAGGGTGTTCAACAACCCTGTGAAAATCCTTCCTTGGACTCTTCTTCTATTCCATAACTCAAAAGAGTTCTTTCCTTCTGTGCTCTATCTGCACACTAACTCAATGCCCTCCTGGCAGAGTTTCCCCGGAGTTCTCTCAGTGACTCTGTTTTCTTCTTGAACTCATAATGGAGTTCCTCCTCAATGCAACCCGTGCATCTACTCAATGCCCACCTCGCAGAGTTCTTGCAGAATCCCGCAACGATTCTTTCTTCCACTGTGTCTTCCTCTACACATTCTTTCCTCCAAGGTGTTCAACAACCTTGAGGTCTTCCTCTGAGTCAATGATTTCAGTTGGTGTGCCCTCCTAGCACATCCTTGTCCAAATTTCGTAGAATTGGAAGTGCTCTCTAAGCACTAACTATCAGAACCTGCAGTGTTTTGTCACGCCCTCTTGGCATGAAGTCTCAAAGAAATCCAAACTGAAATCAAAGAACTCTACAAATAGCAGAACCTATCTGTCCATGTAAACACACATCTACAACATACATTCACAGCATAAATAGAACACACATAGACACTCACACAACACAGACAATATGCAGGAAAAATTGCTCTGGTTTGTATTAATATCAAATGCCTCATTTACAAGGTGTTCCTGAGCTCAGACTTTGATAGAGTCTCAAATCCTCCTCTCTGCTCTCTTCTCTAACTCTTGCTACCTACCCAAAACAAGATCAAAGATCTTTTACATGAGGGGGCTCTTTGAGCTCTTCCCTCCATCCTCACCAACTCTCATTTAATTACATTGAATTACCAATAAATGGTTGTCTAGTCTAAATCAGAGCTAGATCGAGCCTTACAACCATTAAGGCTATTTACATCTAAACCCTACGTATATGCATGGCCTCATGGCTCTAACAACCTTACAAGCATTTAATTATATTCAAATTCAAAATTTGAAATGAGGGTTGCACCTCTCTTCCTTCATCGAATGTGTGCGCTGATGTGCCTCACTTGGCTGGCTCGTGATGACGTGGAGTGATGCTCCTGCATCAGTGTGGGCCTTTTCCTCTATCTACCACCACTTGTTTGAAGGAGGGTGTCCCACTCTCTCCTCCTTTGACTACCATGTTGCTCGTCATTGAACCCTAAAACCTACAACCAAACTGAAACCCTAGATCGCTCTCTAGATTTTAGATGGGATGTCTCACATTTCACTTTGAGTACATGTAATAAATTTATTTTTTAACAGTTATCAACATATGAGATTACGTTTCACTTTGAGTGCATGTAATAAATTTACTTTTTTACCTTTTATATTGTTTAATAGATAATTAATAAAAGTGACCTCTTAATAAGAAACTTTGGTTACTTAGGTTTCATTCCCAAATACAATGGTCTCCTAAAAGAATTAAATGATATTATGGTATAAATCCATCCTACAATGAAATGATAATAATAATAATAATCTATTTTTAAAGTCACACATCAAATTGATGTATGACACCCCAAAAATATAACATAAATTTATCCAACCAAAACCAAAACCATCAAAGAATGAAATTATGAAAAACCTGGCTTAGACGAAGGAATGAAATGATGAAAAACATGAAATAATGTTAAGAAAAGGTGAACCTTAACATAAACAAATAATATTACTCAATTTCACTAGCCATTATTTGAACACTTGCACTTACCGTAAGAAAACTCTCATACTTTTGTCAATATGATTGATCCAAGCCGTGCATCCAAAATGAATGGCCAACCATGATTATTATGATCTGAAAATTAACAACGGCTCAAAGAATTTGATAACATGGGTGGAAAATGAGAACAATGATTGGTGAAAATTACACATCATTTGTGGATTTTAACACTTTTAATACGAAGAAGATGGATGGACAAATGATGCAGATAAGATAGGTGATGGGTGGAGAAATATCTGACGAATCAGATATTATTGATATACACCAATCATAGTATTGAACCTATGAAACATAGTTTGTTTACTGAGAAACATGTTGATGTTTTTATATTGCAGAGACAAAGGAGCACTGCAACTAATTTCTTATCTCATATACACAGTTTTTCTGTAAAATCTCACACGTAAGCTCATAGATTAACTCTAGCATAGTATGATTTTAGAACTACATGAAGGTACTGACATGGCTTTTTCTTCCAAAAAAGTAAAAATTGGAATACCGAGAGCTACAGTCCGAGACTAACAAGCGGGGCAAAGAAATATCAAGTGGTAAGACAAATACAGGCACTTTGAGCACTTTGTTTAGGTATAAAATAGGAAAATTGCAAAGAATCTTAATCTCAACTCATTAAATATTTTTCCTCACCTCTTTTGTTTCCAGGTATTACTAGCATGAAAGATATTGATTGATTACCCTTCCCCTTACAAATAAACTCCGGTAAACATTCAATATTTTCTCCAGAATAGCCATTTGTTATTTGTTATTCTAGTGCTGCCATATTTTCTTCTTCTGCACTTTATTAGTTTATGCATTTTATTAATTAGAGAGAATCTAAAGCATGCATTTTCTTAGTTACACACAATCTAAAGCATAATAATGAACCCTTTATTGAAAAATTTTCGTACATGTTATACATACACTCAAGCTATTGCAGAATTTCCATACCTGTTATATGCTCAAGTTATTGATTCCGTTATTGCAGAGTTTTTTACTTAACTCAATTAATTGAACCAATTATTGATTCCATTATTGTAGAGTTTTTTACCTGTTATACACTCAAGTTATTGTAGAGTTTTTGTACCTGTTATACACTCAAGCTATCTACAACTATCTACATATGTAAGTCAATTCATTGAACCACTTATTTTGTTTACCTATTATGCACTCGTGTGTGGATGATTTTGCATCCATTGCAGTACTTCTACCACAATTTTGGAGCCCAAGTAGCCATTGAGTAATTCTTTCCCCAACTACAAGCTTTGCAATGACAGCTGCAAGGTATGCTAGAGCCAGTTGTGCTACATTGAAGCTTAGATAGTGACATGTACAGAGAATACATAATAGTAATGAAGTTAAAATGGAAAGTGATGATAGTGACATGTACAGAGAATACATAGTAGTAATGAAGTTAAAATGGAAAGTGAATACATAAATTGAATATAATAGTAATGAAATTAAAATGAAAAGTGAATACATAAGTTGAATATAATAGTAATGTAATTTATAAATAATTTAAATAAAATTAATTTATTACTAAGAAATGATAATTACATTTTTATATTATCTTTTGTTTAAAAAGAGTGTAAAGTATTAAATCAAAGATTATTTAAAAATGAATTTGTGATATGTTTAAGATAAGAATAAATTCTCACAAGCTCCATAGTGAAATTGGGAGTTGGTCAATTCCTAAAAAGCCATGGGATGAAGGAGTGTGTCACCTTTGTGACACTAAGAAGGTTGAAGATGAAAAGCACTTTCTCTTAAATTGTCTAGCCTATACCCATATTAGATCTCATTTTCAAAATATTGATCACACTACCAACCTTCCTAACTTTTTAACTCAACAAAAGTATGGTGATCTTGGAAAGCTTCTCTTAATGCTTTTAGAGCACAAAAACAAAATTCTAAAGAATCACAAGTAATCACTTACCCTCTTAAGGTCCGATAAACCAATTAAGTCTTAGTAGACGTTAAACATCATTATCATCATCTTTTGTTTAAAAAGAATATAAACTATTAAATTAAAGATTATTTAAAAATGCATCTATATACCTACTTTCATACTATTCAAGTGTATTTTATTTTCCACTTTTATATAATCTTCTCATAGTTTTTATATACTTTATTAAAAAAAAAAATACAAAGTTAAGTGTGTTAAAATTCTCTACATACTTTTTCACAAAGAAAATACAACAAATGATTTCTTTAGTTAAATAGTTTATATGTTTGCCTTTATTTAAATAGTGATTGAATCTACATATTAAATTTGCAACAATGTGATATTTCTTTCCATTGTGAATGTGCTTCTTAATTGGAATTTGAATAAGTTTATAAATTTGTAACCTTATTCACTGAAGGATTTTGTATTCAACAATCTTTGAAATATCACAAGAATACATTTATATTATATTGTAAACTAAGATAAGGTTAGTAAGAATTAGTCATTGTGTGGCTTATTTATTATGTAATTATAGAGGTAAGTAGAGATGGGTGCTTGGATTTTGTATCCAACATTTTTTGGAATATCACAAGAATACATTTATATTATATTGTAAACTAAGATAAGGTTAGTAAGGACTAGTTAGTATGTGGTTTATCTACTATGTGATTACAGAAGTAAGTAGAGATGGATGTTTTTAGAGATAAGTACATAATAATGTACTCATGGTTTGGATTATGGATTAGATGTATTTTATCATTTTGAAAAATGAATTAATAATTTTTTTTATAATTTTTATAATTTTTTTTTAAAAGAAGTTATGATTATTTATCATTACAAATTAGATTTTTTAAAAATATTTAAAGTAATGTAATTAATTTTATTTTTTTAATAAAATAATTTGAAAAATATTGAAATTATAAAAAAAAATGATTTTTTATAAATAATTTATTAAAGATAAATTAATGAATATTTTTTAATTAAAATTAAAAAAATTAATTTAGACAATGTCTAAATCTAAAATCTTAAAATCTTTAGTAAATAATATTTTGAAATAAAATAAAATCATATATATATATATATATTTTTAAATGAGAAAATAAGTTTATAATAATAATAATTATTTGTAAATTTTATTAATTAAAACTCAAAAATTAAAAATAATTAAAAATAATAATTCAATATTTATCTTTACTTCTTATTGATTTACATACAAAATATATATCTTTATTAATTTACATATAAAATATATATCTTTATTAATTTACATATACATGAAATATATTGAGTTGAATACATATATAAGACAACACCGAAGAAATACTTTAAAGAGAATATGGAATTTACTATATGTTTTTTAGTAATGACTCGTATATCTCATTATGGCATACTTCGTCAAGGAAGAGCCAGCCATTCAAACACTTTCCTGGTGCCTACTTTCGTTATAGCCTATTTTCTTCCCTCTCCCGTTGGTCGAGCATCTAAAAATCCTCAAATCTGATTCTAATTTATACCCAACCAACAATGAAACTACGGAGCAGAGAATGAGAATATCCGCACTTCCCCTATATTTGTAGGGACTATTGCTTTCTCAAAAGGGTCAAAGCCTGAGATAGCGAAGGTAAGGTTCTGACCCCACCCCACAAGATAGGCATAAGACCGCCTAGCCAAGCAAGATGGGTAAGCAAGAGCATTATTCTGGGGCCTTTCCCCTTTTGGGGGTCTGGTTATCTAGGAATGCTTGTCTTTTCGAAGATAGATTTATCTTACCTTTGCAATCTGCTTCCCAAAGTTTCACTATTTTCCAAAGTTTCCCTCGGTTGCAGGCAGAAGAAGCTCCCAGGCAGTTGGTTGAGGAGGTTATAGAAAGAACAGGTGCTTGGCTCTACTTTGATGGGGCAGCACAAGGAGATCCCCGGATAAGTGGAGCTGGAGGCATTGTTTTCATTTCTGATTCTCATGTGGTGAAATTAAAGGCAGGGTTGGGTCGAGGCTCTAACAACTTTGCAGAGTTGATGGCGCTAAAACTATCCTTATATTAAATTAAATATATATGTTTATTTCTGGTATATTATGTTTTATATACAATATTTTTACTATACATTAATTATTTGAAAATTATTTTATTAATTAATTGAAGATTACCTTTATCATTTACTTTAAATGAAAATATGAAATTAAAATCTATTAATAAACTAATAGTTGATAAAATAGAATAAAAAATCAATTTTAAGGTTTTTAGGATACATAAATCAACTTTAAGGAGATTAATATTATCTTATAAAAAAAATGTTCTATATATTAAGATAATAATAAAATAAAATTGGAAATAGATAAATATATTGTCAAAATGTTAGAGGTGGAGGTTTATATAGTACTAGTTTGAAGTTATACCTATTAACTTCTTTAAATTAAATGTTATTTTCAACTTGTTTCCAGACTTGTTTGGAAAATGAATAAGTTAGAAGTAATTAATTTACTATTTCCTCTACTTGTTGGCATAGACTACACCAATCTAGGTCAAAAAAATTATTTTTATGTAGAACCTCCTAGGTAGGAGCCTTGTTATTTAAGACGAGCCATATGGATATTTTTATTATGGGGGGAACATTAGCGTCCATATGATTTTCTACCACCAAACCATTTTTCTCCCCAATCCTTCCTCGACAAGGGCTCTTTATCATAGTTTAGGTACATATATCCCCAAATGATTAAGAAATCATAAAAATTGGTCATCTTCTTCCACTATTTTGAAATTTCTATCGAGCATGATCTAGAATTTATTCCCTCTACACACCTTCCAAATCAACCAACCAATTGGAAATATGAGTTTGCATTATGCACATGTTTCACCAAGTTCCTAATCCATTCCTCTACTATAGCTAGGTATAAGATACACAGATTTTTTCTTTGAATTATTTAATGTATATTTTGTTTATTCATATTATTATTCATATACATTTAGATTATTCATATTATTATTGATTGAGAAAAAGTAACAATGGCCATTGGATCGGGTCTCGAAATCCAATATAGTGATATGGATTTCAGTACTGCTTTAACAAATACCAATCTTCTTTCTCTTGAGAGCCATCTATTGCACCAATGTTTTATTTTATTTTCTACTTTGACAACCAACCATTTCTAACCACTCTTTTTTTTACAAATTTGGTTTCAAGGGAAAGCCCAAATACTTTAGTCCCTAATCCATATCAATCACCTAAAAAAAAATAACTAGGAAAAGTATCCATGATCATGTTATGTAAGGACCCTCCTCGTTACGACAACAACTCTGATAGCAGGTGCAATTTATTTTATTTTTTTTGTTAAGGTGTGTGCGCGCGTGTAGAAGGGAAATAGACACACTTGACTCTATG
>ML796586.1:31782-47674 GCA_009831015.1 Picea engelmannii
TAAAAAAAAAAAAAAAAAAAAACTTAACAATATTGGGGTTAGATCTCGGTTAGACTACTCAGAAAAGGCAAGTTTTCTCTATGTTTTTTATTTTTTGAGATCACATAAAGTGTAGCAAATCCCATGAACTTTATTTCTAGTTTGTCAAGATCATCAAGGTGCACAACAAAGCACATACATAGACTGAAAATGATAGCAAACTGGAAATATAACAGAAAAAATAGAAAATTAGCACTATAGACACACACACACACACACACCTTAAATTTGTGTCATGTCATGCATAAAATGATTTATAGATTCTATTATTTCTGTGCATTTCTGAGCTAAGTGAGTTGTTCCATCACATTTGGAGCACTGTTTTCGGTTGGAAACACTTTTCTCTTCACCCGAGGAGGTTTCCATTTACTCAAGATATAATCATTTGTTTTTAGATTCAGAGGTATAAAGTTCATTACATTGTTAAGTTGTGTGTGTATGTGTGTGTGTATATATATATACACATACACGCACAACTTAACAATGTAATGAACTTTATACTTCTGAATCTAAAAAAAAATGATTGTATCGTGAGTAAATGGAAACCTCTTCGGGTGAAGAGAAAAGTGGTTCCAACCAAAAACAATGCTCCAAATGTGATGGAACAACTCACTTAGCTCAGAAATGCACAAAAATAATAGGATCTATAAATCATTTTATGCATGTCGTGACACAAATTCAAGATATTGATAAACAACAAGAATGGGTTTTTCATAAGGGGTCTAATACGATGTCCGACAAAACAGGTACTTCCACACAAGTTGAACACCTTAAAAAACCACTCACACAAATAGATCAAATATCAATAAACTAGTGTATTATGTGGTTAGAACTCTCAAAGAGGGAAACATTGCATAGCTCTGGCCATTGTGACCACTTGAGACAATATATTAATGCAAAAGGGGAAAAGTTTACATTTATGTTTCTTGCAAAGGATCATCAACTAATGACCCTCCATGCTTTTTAAATAGAGGTCATGAATCAATTGAATGTTAAGTTATGGATTAATATAGTTGTTAGTATCAAGGATAATGTGAATCGTTAGATCACTTTATCTATAAAACATATCATGTCCGTCGAATTAGATAACTACAAATGCATACTAATACATGCTAAGGAAACACACTTTAGCTAAAGATAATTTAAACCAAGTTCATCTTAATTAACTTTTAAGTGCCTGAATTTATCTTTAAAATGAAATTGACCTTGTTGACCTTTTGGTGAGATGCAAAAAAAAATAGTGTTTGTTCCACAACATAAGGTGAGATAATGAAAGAAGAAAAACATGAAGACTTTCTTCTTCCAATACATTTCAAAAAAATGGTTGGAAATAACGCATATAAAACATATATGAAAGGAATTCAACAAACAGTTGTTATTTTCAAACTCATTGTGAAGTGCTAACTAGCGTAGACTACCCAACAATGTTTTGATGATTATTTTTTCATACGATATTGAATTGAAATGTTTCAAAAGAAATATTGAAGTATATTTAATATGGATATCTTTAAGAGAAATAGGTTTTCATGTTCGACAATGGATGCATTCCAACAGAGGAAAAACACCTTCAGTAACCACTCACACAACCAGATCAAAGATCAACACATTGATGTTTTGACATGGTAAAACCCATACGAGGAAACATCCACGACCCCAACCAACACGACCACTTGGAGCATTTTATTAATGAAAAAGAAAAATATTACAGAGAGATTTTACAAGAGATTTTCCACAATCGATCATTGACAATTGACCCTCCATTCTCTTTAAATAGAGATCATGGACCAATCGGGTGTTAAGCCATAGATTAATGGCCATTAAGATCGAGGAGAATATGAACTGTCAATGTTGCACCTCTTTTGTCACCTTAGTGAGAAAAATAGAGGCGCTTGCAAGCTTAGTTGGGTTTGCTAAGCAGGACAGTTGTAAGGAAAAAGGTTAGAGAAAGAAATATAAAAGAACAACTAAGAATTGAACTAAGAAATAAAATAACAACTAAACTAATGAACATAGGGACATAAGGAAAAAAGAAACAATAAGACCCATGTCACCAATAGTAAGGTTGATATCAGTGAAAGAAAACACCAAGAAGAAAGAGGACTATGAGTCCCTTCTTCCTCCAAGGGAGGGTTCTTGGACCCCCACAAATAAGCTCTTCTTACAACTTTGAAAATAAAAATGGTGAAATAATTATTTGCTAATCCACTCAAGGGGTGAGATGGATTTCTCAATGCAATGATGCTAGAATACTCTTGATGAGAATAGAGGATTCCTCAAGAGAATAATGGCAACATAACTTTGTTATTGAATTCCTTGAAAAATGAAGTGCATCCATGGCCTTTTTATAGCACCTCTTTGAGGTATTGTGCAACCAACTTGCAGTGTGTAAAAAGGCTAATTAGGGCATTTTTAGGTCATTGACCAGCCACCCAGTCAAATCCAGTCCAGATTTGAGTGTCAAATCAACTTGGAAGATGAACCAGAAGTGGGTGGGAGGCCGACCACTCTAATAAATGCGTTGTTTCTCAGGTGCGCGGATTTTTGCGACAACAATCATGCATCAGGCGCATGTGCGCGTTTCCTGCATTTCTATTTTGTGCATGTGCACGCGCGCCCTGTGTAGTCATAATGCACTTTAATTTTTTCACTGGTTGTATAGTTTTTGACCCTTTGGAAATGTTTTTGTGATAATTTTGGTCCATGGGTGACCTCATAACTGTTTGGCGATGCTGAATTCTTGTAACCATTTGCGGACGAAATTTCAGTGATAATAGATGCCCCCTGATGGATGAGGTTAGGAGCATACATATAGCCAAAATCCATCAATGTTTCTTCTACTGAGAGTGTCGTTGTAAGAGAGAGCGATAGTGGGATTGTCAATATTTACCTGTTGGAGAGAGAAGGGAACCTGTAGAACCCAACCTTCCATAAGGTGTGTAAAAATAAACTGTGTACAAATGAGGCGGGCATGACCCATGCTTGTGTCATGTAACTCAAAAGAGGAATGATGTGTTGATGTAGACAACTGCAGCGCCCTCGGGGGCGGTCGTGATAAAGGCAGAAGACAATTCTGTGGAGGAACATACTCTGAACGGTAGGCAGTGACATCTGTAAGAACTATCACGGATTCTATAGGCATTGATAGCCCAGCCCAGTTTAGAGGTCTTCGGAAAATATAAGAAATAACTGCAATAGTCGCAAATTAAGACCCACCGTAACATGAGAAAGTGTTGAAGTCGAATGTTACGGGGGTCAACGAAAGCAGGGAGCAATTGTAGTTCTCCCTGTGTCGTCTGAGATCTCTCATTGGAAAGGTAATGAGAGTCAAGATACTGTCACCCTTCTGGAAAACTATGTTGATGTCGACAAAAGGGGGACGCGACTCCCATAAGAAAAGGGCTTCGTGAAATCTACTAGGTGAGATGATGAACTGGAGGAGGTACATGGTTGAAGTCAAGACGTATGAAGACTCAAGACTGCCCTTGGTTGGGGGTATATGAGAAGGATAAGTGGTCGCAACCGTGAAACTAAGTCGAGTGTCAGGGGGACAACAAGACATGGGATAAGTTTTGTCAGAGAAGGGACAAAGTGAATGAACTCAGAGGGCAGAGGTAAGTGGCCTGTTCGATACTCGGAGTATATGGACGATGTCAAAAAGGGTATAGGATAAGGAGTGCCCCAACCAAGGGCAACATGGGTTGTGTTTGCCAAAAATGGAAGAAGGTCGCCAAAGGTGACAACAAAAAGGTAAAGTAAACGCTGAAAGCAAAGGATTTTTAAAATGTACCAAATAAATAAAGAATAATTTGGGATGAGTGTACAAATACAGAAATGGGTGCCCCGATGTAATATAGTTGGCTCGGGTAGGGAACAATTTGCTTGGAGAACTGGTGGAGGGTGGGGGCCCCATGGGTGGGTTTCTGTATGAGGTAGGTGAAATGAAGGGAAATTTGCAGAGGGGCAAACTGATTATGGATGAAGTGGAGGGTTCATGATACTGCGGAGGTGCAGTCAAAATAGAACCTTGAAGAGATGATATGGGAGTCCAGTGGGAAAGTTAGAAAAATGAGGAGAAGGAGTATGTGACATGATTCATGACATGATGTAAGACTATCGAGACTCCCATCCCTAAAGGGTTGAAAAAAAAACCAGCATGAGTGTCAAAGTGAAAAAGGGTGTTATGAATGAGACAACTCATGTGGGGGAGAGTGCTATTGGGTGACAGTACCAAAGATGCAAATGGAGGTGTTGGTACTGCAGAGATGGAGATGGAGATCCTAAGGGAAAATGTCAGAGGGTGTGACTGGAGATGCAATTGATATTCAAAGGGAATGATTACATGCCAGTGTTGAGTATATACCTGAAGGGGTGGTGTTGATGTATGATGACCAAGTACCTGCAGACATGAGAACCAAATACCCGACGTGAACAATATCTGAAGAGAATCGAACATATGAGCATTTTTTTGATAATTTTGACCATGAGCATGGATACCTGGCTGGGGTAGGAAAAAAAATGGTGCCCCGGGGGCTAAGGATAAAAAGTGGCCCGGTGACTGTCTTGATGTAGATGATGGGATGTTGATCCCGTGGCTGAAGATAGATCGAAGAATGGACACCTGGAGCTCCCAGAATGGTGATTGGAAGTTTGGCGGAAAGGCCTATATATAGTTGTAGGGCCCACATTGCCACCTCATTTGTACTTGTTGAAAGAGTGACTGGACGAGAGGTATTCAGAGGAGATTTGGAGATTTTGGGAGAGCGAGGCAACTGATTCAGGATTAGCGAGCTTCAGGTTAGTAGTCGACGTAGGTGTGGCCGCAGATGTCGCAGGTAATACTGCAGTTTCCATATCCTGGTGTTGATTTCCAGGGTGATCCGGACATGGTGTTACCTCCAGGGGAGGTTTTTGATCATCGAGGTATGTTTATGAGTTTGATATATATATATATATATATTGAGATAACATGACATGTGTATATGGTATAGATGCTGATACTAT
Source organism: Picea engelmannii (assembly GCA_009831015.1). Taxonomy (NCBI): domain Eukaryota; kingdom Viridiplantae; phylum Streptophyta; class Pinopsida; order Pinales; family Pinaceae; genus Picea; species Picea engelmannii. Next base: position 36,823 of record ML796586.1, read on the forward strand.
CTTTTGGTTGTTTGTATGTGCAGATGTGGCACCTCGCAGGCGCGAGGTTGAGTTGTTGAGGGCGACGGCTCGCCAGGAGCCGGGGAGGCCGCTGCGGGGAGGGCCACGGGTAGGAGAGAGACGCCGGCGTGAGGACATCGGGGCAAGACCAGCTGAGGATGAGAGAGCAGCGAGGAGACATCGGTTTGATGACCCAGGTGCCGGGCCATCACATGCTCCTTCGACGGATACCGGAGCAGATTTTGAGGATATTCGCCACTGCCTGAAGGTGGTGCTACAGGGCGTACTTGAGGGTATGTGGTCGCATATCCAAGATGAGGGCATCCTGTAGCAATATGTGGGGGTTCTTCCACCGTGGCGGGCCGTGGTACGACGAGAAGCAGTAGTAGGTGCTGTTATGACTAGACGGTTACTTCCCGGTCCGGAGGGACCATTAGTGGGTGGGGGACCACCGCCTGAGGGAGGGGCAGGAGGTGGTTCTCTAGAGGCACCTTAAGTGGTGCTCTATGTATTTTTTGTATTTTTGTATATAGGTTGGTGAGCCCATTTTGTACCGAGGTGCTTTGCTGGCCTGCAGACGTTTGTATATTTGTATGTAAACATTTTAATGGCACTATGGACCAAGTTATATATACATGAGTATACCTTTTGGGATCTATGTGATGTTTACATGTGCTTTGTTAATGTGTTTGATGATGTCTAATCTATATATGTTGTGAGAGGTTTTTTGATATTTTTATGTATGTGTAGAGGTATCTTGATGTGATATATGCCAGTCTAACACAATGTTAGCTAAGTTATCTATAATTTGATTCAATTGTCTTGGAATATGTGTAAATGTAATGAAATCAAAATGTCGAGATAAAAGTCTAACCTGCAGGTATTTGCGAAAGAGGCAAGGATCGCAGTCGCGGTACACATTATTGAGTTGGAGAACGACTAGTTGACAGTCGAGAAAGATGCTAAGGTGACGAATACGATGATGCTGGGCATCGACGAGGAGGCCAATGATGGCAGTGTATTCGGCCTGGTTGTTGGTGGATGAACCCAAACATATGCCGCTCGAATGGAGCATTTCATGTGAGGGGGTATAGAAGGCCCAAGCTGTCGAAGCAAGATTTTGTGTCCAACGACTGGCGTCGTAAGCATAACCGATGTGGTAGGCCGGTGGAGGAAGCATCTGTCAATAGCACAAATGATAGTTTAGATGTGAGGGATGGAAAAGATTAAAAACACTAGAAAATAAATAACCTAAAGTAGAATTGCTACGCTTAGGCATAAAATTTCTTTAAGTATAACCCGTTGATGGGTTCTCTGAGAGGGAGGCCTTTGGGAGAGGCCAGGATATAGGCGCCTTTGGTGAGGCAATGTTGGATAATGTAGGGGCCATGCCATAATGAATCGAATTTTCCATGACCAAGGGTATCGTGAGCGATATCGTAAGAAAGGATGAGGTTGCCTTCCTGAAAGGAGCAAAGGTTGACATGGCGATCAAAGGTGGCCTTTGATCATTTTTTGGCTACCTTATTGTTCTATAATAAAGATGGACGATCTTTATCCAGGGACTCTAATTTCAGCAAGCATTGCTCCATGGAAGCAGTGTCGGGTAATAGCTCAATTGCGGTGCGTAAGGTGGGAATTTCGCACTCGATGGGAAGAGTGGCCTTAACCCCATGGACTAGATGAAATGGTGTGAAACCAGTGGCTGTTTTCACAGCCGTACAATAAGCCCATAGCGTGGAAAATAACATATGATGCCAATTGGTCTTATGTTTATTAACCGTGCGCTGTAACATGGTCTTGACGACCTTGTTAACTACTTTGACCTGTCCATTAGACTGAGGGTAATATGGTGAGGCAAACGCGTGGGAGAATCCTAACCGAGATGAGAGTGCGACGGAAATCTCATTCTCAAAGTGTTTCCCGTGATCAGAAACTAGTTGGAGTGGTACTCCAAAACGGGATATGACGTGGTTAAAGAAAAAATGCATTGCAGTGTCAGCAGTATTGTTGAAGATAGGCATAGCTTCCGCCCACTTTGTGAAGTAATCGACTGTGACAACAATGTATTTGTGTCCATTGCTAGAAGGGGGATTACAAGTCATGAAATCAATGCCCCATCTACAAAAGGGGCCGACAGTAATGACTGGGTGAAGAAGAGCAGGTGGTGCTCATGCTTTGTTGGCGTAAAGATGACATTTCTCGCATCGCTTCACGTCGTGAATGAAATCGTGAAACAATGTAGGCCAAAAATACCCTGCTCAGATGATCTTCTGAGCAGTGGACATTCCAGAAAGATGGCCCCCACATGCGCCTCCATGGCAGTCATTCAAGACTCTATCGACCTCATCGATAGTCAAGCATCGACGAAGTATGGTGTCGACCCCTCGTCGGTATAAGATGTGTCCGATGAGGAGATAGCGGGGGGCCTGATGGAGAATACGCCAACGATCATCTCGTGAGAGGTGGTTACCAAACTTTTGGGTTCGAAGGTAAACGAGGAGGTCACCGTACCAAGGATCATCTGAAGTCATGTAAAAGAGATGTTCGTTGGGGAAGTCGGTATTGACGGGGGCACTGGTAGTGTCAGAGGGGAAGGCCATGACAAGTTCAGCGAGGATGAGAGATTTCTTTCTCTTGGGTATTGAGAACTCAAGATCGTACTCCTAAAGGATAACAATCCATCGAGCAAATTTTCCATTAATTTTCCGACGACTGAGCAAATATTGCATAGGATTGGAATCTTCTACGACCTTAGTTGTGCGAAGAAGAATGTAATGACGCAGTTTCTGTACTGTGAGGATGACTATAAGGGCTAGTTTCTCTTCGTGTTTGTACTTCAAGGCTGGCCTGGAGAGGTTTTTACTAACATAGTAAATGACGTGCTCATGATCATCATCGCCGATTTGTATGAGAACTCCTGCTACTGAGATAGTTGATGCTGATATGTAGAGGATATAGTCGCGATTATAGTCGGGTGAACTAATTAAAAGGGATTTAGATAGCGTAGTTTTAATATCATCAAATGATTTTTGGGCATGTTCATCCCATTGAAATGGGATGTCGTGGTGGAGTAAGCGAAGGAAACCATGTGCGCGAGTGGCGTAGTCTGGGACAAATCACTGTAGGAAGTTAGCTTTTCCTTGTAAGCTCTGGAGTTGATGTAAATTCCGGGGAGGTGGAATTTATATGATGGCTTGGAATTTGAGGGGGTCCACGGTAATACCTCTTTGGGAAACGATGAATCCGAGGAGGTGCCCTGCAGTGACGTAGAACAGACACTTGAGGGGGTTCAAGCAGATGTTGTACTGACGGCATCGTTGAAAGATGATCCGTAAATCATCAAGGTGTTGGGTGCGTTTCTTGGATTGAGCGATGAGGTCATCCAAGTATGCGAGTATGATATGAGCCAGATAGTGAAAAATGTATATCATAGCCCGTTGGAAAGTTGCACCAGCATTCTTTAAGCAAAAAGGCATGACGCGATATGAAAAAGTACCCCAAGGGGTAGTGAATACGGTTTTCTACTGATCGACTGGGTGAATTTGGATTTGATTATAACTAGAGAAACTGTCCATGAAGGATAGAGCCTCGTGGCCTGCGCAGTCGTCGATAATTTGATCGATGAAAGGCATTGGAATGTTGTCTTTGGGACATGCGTGATTGAGATCGTGAAAGTCCGTGCAGACACGGATAATGCCCTGTTTTTTGTTAACGGGTACAGGGTTGGAAACCCATGATGTATAGGCGATGGGGTAGATGAACCTTGCCGCACATAATTTGTCAATATCAGCTTTGATGGCCGCTTCTTTGTATGGGTGTAGCGGTCACTATTTTTGACGAACTAGTGTAATGCCAGGCCAAGTGTCGATGCGATGTTCGATGATAGAGGGATCAAGGCCAGGAATTTCTGTGTATGACCAGGAAAAAATATCCCGATATTCTTGGAAGAGGGATTTATAGGCGGTTACTTCTTCAGGAGTGCAAGCGACACCAATGGTGATTTACTCAACGACTCCGTTTTTTATGGAAATGTCAATTTTGATGGTCAGGGAAATGTTGGCGATGTTGCCTTCTTCAAAAGCATCAGGGGCAGGAATGGGGTTATTGAACCAGTCGATATGCCCTGATGGGATAAAATCCTTGGTTTAGACCGTGTATATGGGGTGTTGGTTAGGAGGCGTGGAGGCTTCCCGTGGAAAGAAGAGCACTCAGTGGTGTAGCGCATCCCATGGGTAGTCAAGGGTGTTTAACTCTTCGAGTATTTCCTCGTCACAGTGGAATTGACGGGAATACAAGGGGTCGTAAGGAGTGATATCGGTGACTGTCGCCATGTGGTTGTCCCCTGGTTATGAAGAAGCAGGGAGAACGACGCAATGAAATTGCGATGGTTCGCTCGACATAAACCAAATATTGAAGTACTGAGGAGTACCTATGGTAGTGGGATGTAAAATTTCCATAGGGAAATGAATGGGAGAATTGGGGGGATTTGGAGGTGAATCCTCGGATAATCCATCCAAGAACCACGGAGGCGTTGGGAGGGCCTCGAGTTCGGTAGAAATGATATGAAGAACCTCTAGTGACGAGGTAAGGTCAACCATCGATTCTGTAGGGGTTTGAATCAGGGTCAATTGGCGTTGCCTGTATTCAATGATCATAGGACATTGGTATGTAAAATGATCTAAGGATTCACATAGAGAGCAAGGGAATCTCATACGTTCATTGACTGAAGTTGTAACATAATGGATGTCAGTGATGTTGGGTAGGGATGATGTAGCTGGATTAGGTTCGTTCTGGAAGCTATGGCGTACTGCGACTAATGTCTGCCGGAAGTGTGGCAGTGCTGGGAAATGGTGTGTATAATGGCCATATTCTGAACATATAACGCAAGCGAATTTGGTTCGTAGCCCTTTACTAGTTGAGTGAGGGGTGGTGGTGGCAGTACTTGCTACGGTGGCGAGCGTTGATGGTGTTTGACTGAGCGGAATCAGGTTCCGTAACTCAGGTAAAGATGGGCAGTTGTTGGTTTGGTGTCCATCTTTCTCACATAGCATGCAGGGAAGTTGGACGCGTGGGGGAAGTGGAGTTGTGGGATCCTTCTTCTTTCTTCTACCCCCATCTATGGCAGGGAGGGTAGTGAGTGAGGGTGTAGAGGGTATGGTGGGAGTGAGTATGGGAATCATCATTGGGATTCTTTTCATTTGGGGGGGAAGGGATGGTCAAGGGACCATCTCTGGTGGGTGTAAATACCAAACTAGAATTGCTAACACCATATTAGGGAGGGTAAGCGTTGTGGCTACTTAGAAAGCTTGTACATCGAGTGGAGGGTAGAAGAAGGGAATTTGAGTAATGGCTTGGGGAACTATCTCCCAAATTGGGATATGTCCTTGGGGAGAGGTGAAGTCATGGACTGGTGGAGTCGACGAATTCGCAGGAGGTTCGTGAGGGGGGAGCTTTGCGACTAGTGGGACATCAGGTATGATAGAAGCCTCCCTAGGAGGAAGGGTATCCTCTATGTCAGTTACGTTGGATGATATGATGCATACTTGATTGGAAGGATGAAGGAGTGGTGGTGCACCATGGTAAGTTCCTAACAATGATGGGTCTTTGAAAATTCTGTAACCCATTCCAATGAGTGGGTATGCATCATGACTCCTGTGGATGAGAGGAAGAATGTTATCTATGTTGGCAGACGGGTTAGGCTCATAATGTGAGACTTGGTCAATGGTAATGATCTTCCCGTTATGGGGGAACATCATCGTTCGAAAGACGGAAAAGGCAACTGCCTTCATAGCATACATGTAGCTACGACCGAACATAATATTATAATCGAGAGGGGCATCGATAACTTCATTGTCGATGAGAATGGTCTTGCCCCCGAGTTCTACGGAGACATTTTGGAAGAGCCCTTCAGGAGACAATGGTCGTCCATCATAAGCTCGTAAGGTGATGGCAGATGGTATGAGTTCGGGGGAACCGAGTTTCTGCCATACAGATTTGGACATAATGCATGTGGATGGACCTTCATCGATGATGCACCGATGAATTGTAATGTTTCGAATTTTTACTTGGATTTGAAAAGTGGTCAGAGTAGGAAGGCGAGGTTCTCTGCTGTCGAGATCAAATGTAATGAGTCTAGTATCTGCAGGGTCAAATTCCCCCAAGGCGGAAAGTAATGATTTCCGCTGAGTGGGACAAGTCTGAAGGACTTCTAAGACTGACATGGCAGTCGGGGATTGTGCTAAGTCATCAACCAAATTGTAATTATGAGCTGCCCTAGCCTGTGGGTTGTGGACATTCCTGCGTAATAGGATGTGAGGGATGCGAAGAGGTGGTTCTGCGTTAGGGCGAGGGATCACCAACGGGGGTCCCATTGGTGCGGGGATTGTTTCTGGAGGAATGGGAGGAGACTCAGTGGGTGCATGGTACTGACAATTACGTGTTTGCAGAAGGATTTCTTCCTCACTGGTGAGGAGGATAGTTCAATCTGCGGGATTGTTTGGGTTGAGGTACTGTCCCAACTGTGGTGGGGTAGGATGTATCTCTTGTTGGGTGTTCATCACACCTTGGTGTGGAATGGGATTCTGCAGCATGACTGGNGTTGCATGTATTGTTGTGGGGCTTGCTGAGGGGCAGGTGGTGCTGGAGGATGTGGAGGATGTGGTAGACTGCCTGAGTCTTTCAGCTGTTTAAAATCAGTGATTTGGGGGCAATGATGAGTATAATGACCAAACTTACCGCAAAGGGAACAAGGGAATTTGGTTTTAATAGTATTGTTATTTCTCCCTTGACGCATGTTGTTATTGCTCCCCTGGGTGTTATGATTCCCTTAGTTTTGGTTGCCCCCAGTAGGTTGGTTTTGTTGGGGTTGACTCCCACCTTGGCCTGGGTTGTTATTGTTACCGTTCTTTCCTTTCTTTTTGGCATTATTCGACGGATGGGTCGGATTTGTCGTATTCAGCTGTTCGAAATTTTGATATTGTTGAACGAGAGAGGGTTGAACAAAATTCACCCCAGTGTGAGGGTGTGGGGGAACCATAGGTTGTGGAGAGCCAGGAAATGGAAAGTACAGATTTTGTGGGATTTGTGATCCATAAGGTACGTAGGAAGGCATGGCGCTTTCGCTAGTACTCAAAGTATAAGCTGAGGTAGAGGGGGTACCCGAACTTGTTTGGATAGGGGGGTGTATTGAGGGTGTCGGCGGTGGCCCACTGATGGGCGGAGGAATAGCAACAGGGTATGGCTATTGATAAGGGGGTGGGGGGTAATAAGAGGTTCCCCCATATGCTGGCGGATATTGAGGTGTGCCATACATTGGTGGTGGTTGGGGTTGAGGACTGTGGTGTGTGGTGTTACCAATCAATTCGTCTGTTGAGTGAGACATCACGGGTTTGTCTTGACCGAATGGCATGGGTTTGGGGAGATCAAGAAGTACCGTGTATAAGTACCTTGATTGTGAATAGATGAAGTCGTATTGTTGAGCCTTATTGATGGCTTCCTCTTTGGATTGAGGGAAGGTGAAAGCTACATCTTTACCGAGGAGAGAGACAAGTGATCTGAGAAACCAGTCAAGACACTATTGTTTGGCGGTTTCAGCTTTGCACAAACTAGGTCGTCTATGCCACTCGTGAATGTGATCAGCGATATGTGTGGCTGAGGTTTGTTTGAAATTAGAGAGTAGTTCAAGACCATTGTCATGGCGGATTGGTAATTGGAAGAAGGTCAAAAATGCTTTGGCCAAGGACTCGAAAGTTACATGGGACCCCGATTTTTCGTCTACATACCATTTGGCTGATGGGCCAGTGAGTGTGCATTGAAATAATCGTAGTCTGATGGAATCATCCATAATGTTGTTGGAAGAGCACCATAGCTGGAAAGTCATGACATAGTTGGCAGGGTCATCACCTGCCTTTCCTTCAAACTTGGGGTTGTCTAAAGGTAATTTGGTAGGCATTGCAGGCCACGTGGGGTCATGCAATATAGGATCATTGGTGAGTTTGCTTAGATCTGGTATGTTAAGAGAGGCCAAATATGACATCTGCAGTGGGGGGGGGGAGGATTAGCTCCATCCATGGTGTGAGTGTGTGGTGAACCTGACCCTTGAGGGGGACTAAGTGGGTTGGTACTTCCTCCTTGAGAGGAAGTTGGCCCCCCACTTCCGTGTAAAGGAGAGTGAGTGGAATGAGGGACTTGGGAAGTGGACCCAAGTAATGTGGAACCAAGCAAAGCTGATCCTAGAATAGTGGCACTCACAAGAGTGTGTGAAGGTGGTGCCGATGAGTTGGCAAGACTAGGAACTCCCCCAAAAATAGGAGGGAGGTTTAGCAAGCATCTGGAACAACGGGGGTTCTGAGGGTCCCCTATGATGTCTGACTAGCTGAGTGGATGTGTGCGAAATGTGATGAGAGAAAATAAACAAGAGCCTTTGTTGCAAATTTTGAACTTTACACAATATATATATCTAAATCAAAATGTAATCAGAAGTGCATCATACATAAAGTGTTTTGAAAAAGAGGCATATATGTGGATAAGTGGGTTTTTCCATATGGGGAATAAAAGAAAACAAATGCTTGTGTCCTAAAATATGTAATGTCCTTCCTCTCAAATAACACTGGACCTTCCAATAGTACTCAACAGTGGGGTTTGAATTCACTGGAAGAGAAACTAGTGAAGGATGAAATAATCAGTTATAATGAGGGGTAAAGGGGGCATATCCCGAAAGAACTGGCGATATTTCCCAATAGCCACACAAAATCCGATCAAGGTGAAATTGCAACCCACAATTACCACCTGGGTAGATGTCCTAAAATTTTGTCACTAGGTACCTCGGTCAAAGTGCGGCATTTAGATTTTCGGCCTAAGAAATGGGTCACGGGATGGATCTCGTCCAAGAGGTGGGTGCCTCAAGGGGGGATGCATAGAACAACCAGACCTCGGCCTTCAACCCTTCATGGGTATCTCCCTGCCTTATGGAGTTAGGAACACTTGACTTGGAGGATTTTTAGTTCCCTATTTGTCAACTTCTATTGTTTTGATAATGAGAGAACCATATAACAAGGAGTTATTTGGATGCCTATCCCCGAAATCCTACCTAGACTAAAAAAATTCTTTTGGCACCTCCTGTGCAGGAAAACTTAGTGAGTTTTAAGAAAAAAATTAGATGTAGTTGTTTGAGAAGTTAGGGGTGTGAACTAACCTCTTTGAAATTAAATGGGAGTGAATAGTTTCGTCAAGAAAAGGGTGGGGTGTTTCGGAATCCCTTTGGAGGAAACTTACTTTGACTTCCACGTTTTTCGAGAAGACAACTATGTGAGTGATAAGTGACTTTTGTGTGTGAATGAGTGACAGTGTGCCAATGTTTTAATGAATTAGTTGTCACCTTGCTGCATGTGGACTTCGTTTGGTCCTTACAAGTGTTGATTACCTAATTAACTAAGTGTCTTTGGTACAACCTTGCGTAATTCAAAAGTCCCTAGAAAGCTATCATGTGGACATGTGGGTCCATTACTATTCCTTTAACTCCATATTGTGATTTAATCTAAGAAAATCTTTGAAACTGTCCTAGATTGTGATGATGTGGGCATGTATGGGCCCATTACAAAACCTTTAAACTTTTCTAGTGATTTAATCTAAGAAAGTAAATTTCAACACTATCTTATCTTTGTAGCATGTGGGCATGTATGGGCCCATTACAATTTTAAGATGTGTTTGAAAAAATAAACTAAGAGGAGTCCCAAGAAGGGCTATTGCCCTCTCCTAAAGGTTTTAATCTTTTTAAGGGAGATGAAATTGTCCACAATCTTTTTCTAATTCTCAAGGTCGCTTGGAGGTGCGAGAGAAGAGCATACTAAGCAATTGTTATCCAACTTCGAGTCCCAATGCAAGTTAGATGTGATTACAAATGGTTTCCAACTTATATTTTTAGTTAAAGTAAGCCATCCATGTGGCGAAAATGAAAGCAAAAGAGGAAATAATGATTTTAAACCCCCTAAGTGCCTATGTGTTTTGACTAATCCCTTTATATGAAGAGGGGACTAAGTGTGGTGCAGCTTAAAACATGCATGAAATCAGTTTTAAGAAGGCTAAGGGCCTTCCCCAAATCTCAAAAAACCTTACAATGTGTATTTTTTGCACAGGTGCGCGGGTCTTAGTGGAGATAAAGGCGCATTGAGTGCCTATGCGCAGACCAAAGCAAACTTATGGGCAGAGGTGCGCATAACAGAACTGTGACTTAGGTGCATGTGCACACGATGCGCATCAGTGGGCCAAAAAACCCGCGCACAGATGACACATGGCCGTGAAAGAAAATTTTGGATGGAATTCTCTCAATTCAACTTGGAATTGGATGTTTAGCAGGTCGGCTTGGACCGGTTAATGCACCTGCAAGTTAAATAAACCAAAAGAAGAGCTATAAAAACCCAAATGGGGTAGGAAATTGATACATTTCCCCAACGGAGTCGCCAATCTGTTACGCCTCTTTCGTCACCTTAGTGAGAAAAATAGAGGTGCTTTCAAGCTTAGTTGGATTTGCTAAGCATGATAGCTGTAAGGAAAAGGGTTAGAGAAAGAAATATAAAAGAACAACTAAGAATTGAACTAAGAAATAAAATAACAACTAAACTAATGAACATATCGACATAAGGACAAAAGAAACAATAAGACCCATGTCACCAATGGTAAGGTTGATATCAGTCAAAGAAAACACCAAGAAGAAAGAGGACTATTAGTCCCTTCTTCCTCCAAGGGAGGGCTCTTGGACCCCCACAAATAAGCTCTTCTTACAACTTTGAAAATAAAAATGGTGAAAGAATTCTTTGCTAATCCACTCAAGGGGTGAGATGGATTGCCCAAT
>ML796586.1:56022-70016 GCA_009831015.1 Picea engelmannii
TTACACAGGCTCCAACCTGCATAACAGAGAACACCTGTTCTCCCTAGCTCCACCCTGCCACCCTTGTTTCTCTGGCCACAACCAGATGGAAGCTACAACTTCCTGTGTTCAAGCTCCCACTTGAACCACTGAGGACAACAGTCCTCCCAAGCACCTCCCAACCACCCTAAAATATCAAATAATGAATACACAGACAACTTATGTGGATAAATCACTTCTTACCATTCTTTTTCTATTCTGTAATTCTTCTCTTTCTCTGTCCACCCAGCAAGTCTCCTCTGAATCACATTGTTCTGTCATTCTGCTCTTCTTCTGCTTGCTCTATCGTTCTGCTTTGCTTCTGCTCTATTGTTCTTCTCTGCTTCTTCTCATCATATCATCACATTCTGGACCTCATCTATAATGTCACACCACGCATGTCCTTCTTACTGTTTGATACTTTTTCCCTCCAGAACAGCCAACCCAATTCAGTCTCGTTCATATTCTTTTATACAAGCTACCTTGACGATTCCACTTCCCCTTCCAATCGGTAATACAAAGACATCTGTCTTGGCAACTGAAACGCTAACTTATTTGTCATCATCAGTCCGTTTCTCTTAACTGATTCATAAATAAAGCGTTAATGTGTGAGGAAGAACAACAGCCCTCCGATCAATACTTGATCCAACGGTCCAGATCTAATCGGGATTTCACTCATCGTGATTTCAGCATTTGCGATGTCAAAATTCACAAGTCCTCCGGACTCGCGATTCTCCGATTCCCGATGGCTCCTTTCATACACTAGCCCTCCTGAGATTAGCTCCCAGTCAACATGACCGTCACTCCGTGACCACATCCTTATCTCTGACAGCTGGCCTCCACTACGCCACCGTCCTCCTTCGCTGCTGTGATGACAACTGGTCCCCACTCATCGGGGTTTCGCGGATCGCGATTCTGACTTGCACAAAACTCTTGTCAACGGGATCCCCGATTTTCCGATGAAAAAAATGCTGATGGCGCCTTGATCTTCGACACCTGTCCCTCATATGGACGGTCACGATCCCTCCGAGATTTCGATACTTTCGATATCAAGTGACTTTTTCATTTCAAAGTCCCGATCGTCGATGCCTCTGCTGACGTCACATGTGGTTTGACGCGTGTTAGATCCTGCCACGTGTCACTCTGATTCGTGACTTACATGTGCCTGAAGTGTTGAATCTTCCTGACACTTGTCATTCCCTGGTTGTGCCACGTGTCCCTAGCTGACGTGGTCTGTTGTCGTGAGTTAGATCAACGGTCTAGATCACATGTTGATTCTGACGGTTCAGATTCAATCGCGATTTCGCATATCACGAAATCGGGGTTTTCGTTGCATTGTGTTCTTTGCATATTGAAATCCTGATCCCCGAAACTCTGATGAAGCCTCCTGTCTACAAGTGGATGGTGTCGATCTCTGCTTGATTTAACGGCTGCGATCGAATCGCGAAATCGCATATCGCGATTTCAGGGTTTTTGATGTCAAGTGAATTGGACATTTCAAAGTCCTGATCCCCGAATCTCCGATGACTTATCTCCCTCGCAACTTCTGCAGATATGATGGTTGTCGGCCTTTCGAGAAATTTGAATGGGATCCAACGGTCACTGGATCTTTGTCTTCCTTCTTCTCTGTAAACTCTTGCTGCGCGCGTTTTCTTCAATGTTGTTCCTCCTGAGATTTTACGTCTGAATCCCCAAGGGGTTTTATCCTTCTTATCCTTCCATCTCCACTGTTGCCATTAATGACAACAACCATCAACACGCATTCGTTGCTTGTTCAGTATTTTCCAACAGATTCCTCAAGAGAATAGTGGCAGCATAACTTTACTATTGAATTCCTTGAAAAATGAAGTGCATCCATGGCCTTTTTATAGCACCTCTTTGAGGTATTGTGCAACCAACTTGCAATGTCTAAAGAGGCTAATTAGGGCATTTTTAGGTCTTTGACCAGCCACCCAGTCGAATCCAGTCCAGATTTGAGTGTCAAATCAACTTGGAAGTTGAACCAGAAGTGGGTGGGAGGCCGACCACTCTCATAAATGCGTCGTTTCTCAGGTGCGCATATTTTTGTGACAACAGTCGCGCATCGGGCCCATGTGCATGTTTCCTGCGTTTCTGTTTTGTGCAGGTGCGCGCGCGCCCTGTGTAGTCATAGCGCACTTTAATTTTGTCACTGGTTGTATAGTTTTTTACCCTTTGGAAATGATTTTGTGATAATTTTAGTCCATGGGTGACCTCATAACTGTTTGGCGATGCTGAATTCTTGTAACCATTTGCGGACGAAATTTCAGTGATAACAGTCAGATTACTCTATGTCGAGAACATATTGTGATTGTTGGTTTTCCTAGCTACAAATGCATACTAAAGAAACACACTAAGAAAGACACTTTTACCTAATGACACATCAGACAGAGTAGATCTTAACTAACTCCTAAGTGTCTAAATATCCTAACATCCCCCCATAAGAACAACTTGGGATATGATTGAAGGATTTACAATAGTGACACAATAGGAGAAGGAAGGAGGCATTAGAGCCTATCCCCCCTTGACGACAACTTCCTGAACTCCTAACATAGATTGAAGTTTGGAAATTTTCACTTCTGTAAGAGACTTTGTGAAAATGTCTTCAACTTGATCTTCTGTAGGGAAAAATAGCACTTCAATAAATTGATCATGAATGAGCTTTCTGATGAAGTGCATGTGTATCTTGATGTGTTTGTTGCGCTGATGTTGAACTGGGTATTTGTCGAGCTTGATGGTACTCTGATTGTCGCACAAAAGGCTGGTCAAATGTTGATGTTGGAATCCAAACTCTGAAAGAATATGTCGAAGCCATAAGGCTTCCTGACTTGCATTTATCGCTGCTCGGTACTCTACTTCTTCTGAAGAAAGTGCAATAGCCTGTTTTTTCTTACAAGTCCAAGTGAAAGGTCCTTAACCAAGGCTGAAAACATAACCTGAAGTGGACTTCTGATCATCAGGGTTGTCGACCCAATCTGAATCAGTGAAACCAACAAATAAAGGAGCCCCCCCTGAACTGTAATGTATCCCGAACTGAATTGTACCACGGACATAGCAAAGTATCCTTTTAGTTGCTTTCCAATGGATTTCATGGGGTGTTTTCATATACCTGGAAACAAGACTAACAACAAAGGAAAGATCAGGATGGTTATGATTCAAGTATAAGAGGCTACCAACTAACTGACGGTATAAGGTGGCATCAACTATGGATTATCATAGTTAAATGATACTGGAAATATTTTTATTTGAAATGTGATGGTTGTACATATATATTTAACTATGTATGTATATATATGTGCTCATATATAAAGAAATAGAAAAACTATTTTTATGTTCCTATTGGCCATTGAATATGGTTGTACATATATATTTAACTATATATATGTGTGTGTGTGTGTGTGTGTGTGTGTTCATACATAAAGAAATGGTAGAACTATTTTTAGGTTCCTATTGGCCATTGAATTATATATATTTTTAATTGCTATTCAAATTTGTATATACATAAACACCGCAAAGAATAGATAGAAAGAATAACAGTCTTAATAAATTTGTTATTACCACAGAAATATAGTGATTAAGTAGAATACACAAGATTTTTCAAAAGTAACCATTGTATTCAATCAATCAATGTTCAAATATTATAGTTGGAGTACCATAGACCAAAAATCCACAACCTCTAGTATTGTAAACATAGCTCTAAGAAAGTATACACATAATTGTGTATGTAACTGAAGTAAATGCGCGCATATATCGGTCAAGGAAGGACATGGAACTCGAATACCTTTAGAGGTAAGACACTTCCTTCATCCGATTACATCAACTTGCACAACCTACAAAAGAAGAAAAAACGAGGGTTTAGTAAACTGTGCTAGCATTTTAATTCTATGGAAATCAAACAATAGGATTAAGCCAAGAACAAAACTTAGCTTGAGTCCCGATGAAACCAGATCTCCTTTTTGTTCATTGTGCGACAATATTTCCATGATCCAGGAGGAGGAGGAGTGGACCCAAAACTAACTGATGGGTGCCCTCGCAAAACATAAATGGGCCCATCATTAATTTCATATATTCGTGCATAGAACTTCACTTATAAAACAGAGAAAGCGATAGTAAGAATTTAGCATCAAAATAGACTGTGCATAGATTAATCAAACAGGAAGAACGTATTAATAATTCTCCAAACCCTGTGTAGAGGACCAAATAAACGGAAGGAGTCGATTGTGGAAAAGTCAGTGTTTAAATAGAGACTATCATTTATTTCCCCAAAATCACACAGTGGAATTATCCGATTTGGGGGTAACGATCACAGTGAGGGAAGTATTAAATTTATAAGCATTCATAGAGGCACACAAGATGTGACCCGAGTATAATCACAACATATGGATTATTAAAATTAAATAGCATTACATAAAGGTAAATCATGAAATTTTGAGTGCATAGAAGTGAACCAAATACACAGGTTAAAGCATGACTGTGCAAAACGTGTTCGAACCCTACGACTTTCGTTCCACATACATTCAACAGTTGATTAAACAAGCATACCCTCTTGTTCACTAGTGCAGAGCGGTCGGCATAGGCAAGGCGTTTCGTAAACAAGTTAAATTCATAACTATATATCAAGCGAAGGATGTTGCCGAGGTGGCCATGGGACAATCCACAATTATTCCTGGCAGAGAATTTGTTTTACAACCAGATGATACAAGAAAAGGTTGTTTCAATGAATAAAATAATTTTAATATTGTTATTTATCTACACAGAATGTAAATACGAAACTTTCCTACAAAGTTCAACCACAGTCAAGGCTAAATAACATCAACCAGTGTAGCAAGTTTTGGGATATTTGGATGACTTCTAGAGTATAAGAATACCAATGAAATGAATGGTGAATAAAAAAAATGATAAAGACCAGAGAGTTCAATTTTTATATTAATGATTCAGGCCATGGTCTGACTAGGAAGGGACCGCAAACAACTTTAAGGGACGGACATCCAACCGGGAGAAAATACAGTAACCCTCAAACCCGAGCGTTAAGTCTCGAGGAGTTTCTTCTAACTTATAAATGGAACCACAAACACAGTGGAAATGTTGGGAATAAAATGCATACAGAGGTGCAACTTTCAACCCTCAAACAGAGAAAGTAAAACATGAGGTCTGTTACTTTGAGCTCTCAACTAATTACATTTGCACCAAACAGAGAATAGATTATGAAATACCCCTCACAGAGAACATGAGAAACATAATCATTTACTCACCTTTGCGCATACAAAACCATGGGTATGCTTTTCTTATTTCCATCGCTCGCCAGAGTTGAACCTCACCAAACGCACCGGTCGTATTACAACGCAGAGATAAACTTATTTTACAGGACTAAAGGGCGCAAGAACGATGAACGAATGTTACCTCGAGGTCCTCACTAGAGGAGTAAAAGCAGTTGGTATGCACCCTTACCTATGCCATGTGAAGTCGAGGAGATGAAAAGCATGCATTGGGCGTGTTCACCTAAGTGTCAGCCTAGAAGGTATGAGACAAAAGTCACCATTAATGAACAAGGACAAGAGTAAATGCCTACACGACCCAACCTGTCATCCACCTTAAATGGTTTTCGAACCACTTAATTGTTGAGTCATGTTAATAGTTGAACCCTAGAACAAAAAGACTATGTTAATAGTTGGGTGTAAGGTAGATAGAGAGGTAGTGGGGGGCCCCAGAGGGACCATAGTGATAATAGTGGAGACCATTCAATGTAAGGTGGACTAGATCCACTATATTATTAAATAAGACCCACTATGGTAGTTAGATATAATAAATGTTAGAGGACTTCTTTGAAGGTTCTACTTCTAGAAGATTTCTCCTCTAGAATGTTCTTAGGTGATGGTATCACTATATAATAGGGTTCAAGCAATGTAATGAGATATAAAGAGAATCATTGTATTTGGAGTGGTATCTCAATAGGAGGATGCCCCCTTAAAGAGGCAAGTGAACAGAAGAGGATCCCTTCCATAATAAGATCCATTGTATGGTGTTGCCCTACCTCAAGGGTTTGATAGTAATAAAGGAGATTTTGCATATTATTCTTGTATATCTGTTGTGGTGCTTTTGTATTCAGTCTTTGGTTCTTAACAAGTGGTATCAAATAACTTTCCTTGGCACACATTGTGGGCAAATATTTTTTTTTGCAGATTTTTTTTCGGAGAAGAAAAAAGAGGGCCACGACATTCCAGAAATTTTCAGTATATTTCTGTGAAAAAATTGCAGAACTAGATTGTAGATATGAGTTCCTCTCAGAAAAACACCCAATTTGAAAAAAAAAAAAACGTCCGAAACAGAGTCCAGAAAGTCAAGATATTGAAATTTTAAAATATGCAATTTTTTAGGGTTTTTTCCACGGACGACGACGCGATTTTGTTTTTATTTCTGTAGCAATTGAAGGCCAAATTTGTCCAAACAAATTACAGATCTGATTTCCTCTCACAATTTCTCCCAATTTCAAAAAAAAAAATTAGTCAAAACGGAGTGCGAGAAGTGAAGTTATGAGCATTTAAAATTCAACAGTTTTTTAGAGTTTTTCCAGAAAAAAGTCATGATTTTCTGTCGTAACTTGTTGTTCTATTTTTTGGGTTTTTTCATGACGGTTGTGGGACGGAAGAGTTCATAGGGTGATCAGATGGCTATTTCCTCTCAAACTCTCAAATAAATTCTACAAATTACTGAAGCATTCAAATCTCAATTATGTGACACATTGGATGCTAGATTGCATGACTTCAATGATAGTTTTTGTAGTATTCAAGATTAATTGGATAGCATGCAGGAGATATTTCTTATGGCGGGCATCAGGGATGAATATAATCAAGAAATATATTCTTGGTATGATTTTGAGGCCGATTGTGATGATTGATATATGGATAGTTGTCATTTCTGGGATGACAACCACTTTCATATTTTATTTGATGACTCTAATCCACCTTCGGTAGAGAACATCAATGTCTCACATCAATAGCTAGTTATGATTACCAACATCCATCTTGCATATTCTACAATGATATTGTTCCTTCCAGATTCAACGTTGACCATTTCTCACTATGTGGTTGGATATTCTTATTTGGATCCACATGATAGGTGTCAGTATTGGGAGCATCATTTTCAGTTGGTTATTGGGTGTCAATATCTTCCGTGTGGAGTTCACATGAGCACTTGGACATGGGACCCTGGTTTACAATGGCAGTTGGACTACTTCAACATGGTGGCTTCCATTTCTCAATGGGACCCTAGTTTTCTGGTCTACTTCAGCACTATGGTCCACACTTATCCATGGGACCCTGGTATATGGTTGTACATCAAGAATTGAGGACAACACTTTCATAAGGGGGATGAAATGTAATGTAGCTAGAGAGGTAGTGGTGGGGGCCAGAGGTCCCATAGTGATAATAGTGGAGACCATTCAATGTAAGGTGGACTATATCCACTATATTATTAAAAAGGCCCACTATGGTAGTTAGATATAATAAATGCGTAATTAGATATAATAAATGTTAGAGGACTTCTTAGAAGGTTCTACTTCTAGAAGATTTCTCCTCTATAATGTTCTTAGGTGATGGTAGCACTATATAATGGGGTTCAAGCAATGTAATAAGATATGAAGAGAATTATTTTATTGTGGAGCGGTAGCTCATTAGGAGGTTACCCCCTCGAAGAGGTAAGTGAACAGGAGAGGATTCCTTCCATAATAAGATCCATTGTATGGTGTTGCCCTACCCCAAGGGTTTTGATAGTAATACATGAGATTTTATATATTGTTCTTCTATATCTATTGTGGTGCTTTTGTATTCAGGTCTTTGGTTCTTAACATCGGGTATGGATTACCAATGTTAGGTATAGGTATATGTTCGTTGCGCTATGGTAAACAATGTGTTATGTATAGATATATGTTCGTTGCGCTATTGTTAAAACGATATATTGTTTTGGATAGTCTATATGATAAACAATATATTGTTATGGTATTTATATGATAGTCTATATGATAAACAATATATTATTATAAATAGTGTTACTGTTATGGATAGTCCATATGATACTCTATAGTATATAGTCTGTATTGTTTATCGGAGCTAGGAGACTATGTAGAAGTGGAAAATATATGATTAATGATAGTCTATTCCGCGATGTAATATGGATAGCATGTATTGACATAGACATGGTGGTTATTCTAAGGGATATGACAGTCATGGTCACAATTTTCTTCAATACAAATAAGTGTATGATTCTAATCCTATAACGACGCTATAATGAAATATAACAGTAAGAGACAAGTGGAATTTAAATATCCTTCGGACTTTAAGAGGGATGATGACCAGAAGTAAAACTATTATGCATACCTTAAAGGAATACGATATATATAATGGATTATCTCTGTGTCGCAAAACAATGTTGGAGATTCAAGGGACTTTAGTGCCCCTTAACAAAAAAAAAATTGTTTTTGGAAAATTTGGAGAACATTACATATGGTATCAGAGCTGAAGGTTACAACACTTGGACCTCAGGGCAAGGCCAAATTATTTTAATTCTTTTATTTATGTTGAAGAAAAACTAACAAATATGTTTACTGTTACAAACAAAAAAATTGTTGGTCTGTTGTGATAATGTCATAATAGAATGAAGAAGAAATTAGAATTGAAAAGAATCTTAATCAAGTACTTCCTAAAGAACCAAGGTATAACATCAAAGGAAGTTCAACCACCCAAGTTTTGGAAACAATGAAGAACCTCATCGTGGAATTAAAAGTGTTTAAAGAAGATAAAGAAAAGCTGAAAAGGCACAGGAAGACCAGTTAGAAATAAATGAAATGTTGCTATGCAGTATAGTAACCAAGAGGAGCCCAAAGAACACTGACAAAGAGGAAGAAGTCAACAAAAGTTCCTCTAAAAACTCTGGTCATGAAATATAAAATGAGAATAGTTCTTTCAAAGACACACACATGACAAGAAACAAAACAACTATGGGAAGAAAATGAAAACAAGTAGATCACCTAGAAGGTGAATTCAAGAAAATAAAACCATCCACCTTTGATGGAGAATGAAGGACGGGTGAAGAGACTGAAGCATGGCTACTAGATATAAATAAATATTTCCATATTTACAATTACTCTAGTAATATGAAAATCAGAATGGCCATTTACAACTTGAAGGGAAAAACAAGTATCTGGTGGCAAGACCTGAAATTGGCTAAGGGATTGAAAGAGAAACAAATGGAATGGTTAGATTTTAATAAATATTTCAAGAAGCAATAATTTTCAGAAAGCTATTACGAAAGAAAAACTAAGGAATTCTACGAGCTAAGACTCATACAAATGACCATGGACGATCTGATAAATAATTTTCTGGAACTATTGAGATTTGTACCATACATCCAGGAAGACAAAGTAAAGATACAACAATTCTTAAGTTGTCTACCACAATCGTACAAAGACAAAATTGAATTTGACAATCCCAAGTCTTTAAATGAAGTGTTTATAAAGGCTCAAATGTGCTATGATCAGTACAAACAGAGGTCTGAAATTCCCAAGGCATAAACAAGACATAATGAATCAACGAACGAAAGGCTTCCAACCAGCCCCTTTCCATAATATGGAAAAAAGATTTCAAAAGAAGGACCATCATTCAAACACCCAGAGCACTCAAGGGGGAGGTAGACCAGTTAACCTGGGAGTCAAGAAAGTTGGGGACAGCCCCAGAGAACCATTGAAGTGTTGGAAGTGTGGAGAACCTCACTTGAGGAGAAATTGTCCATGCTTAATTTCCATGGCAAGAAATTCAGTACATAACCTACAAGAAGCTTCGACAGTAGAAGATATGGGAAAAAGCATGCACATAATTAATGCAGCCACAGATGGCAAGCAAACTGATCATTAATCCACTATCATGGAGGTTGAAGGTAAAATTCATGATAACCACATTTCCATATTAATTGACCCAGGAGCTAGTCTGTGTTATGTCACTCCTGGTTTAGTTGAATTAAACAAGCTCAAGAAAGTAGAGCATGTTAAGTCCTGGTTAGTACAGTTAGCAACAAGAACCAAGAGAAAGGTAACAAATTTTATTCCTGAATGTGAACTCAGCATAGACGGTCAAAGTACAAAGTTAGATCTGAACATTTTACCTTTGGGATCTTATGATTTAATCATTGGAATGGACTGGTTAGAGAAACATAAAGTAATATTGAACTGTTACAAAAAGTCACTTTTTTACAGAGACAAAAACAACATAGTTAGGACGATACAAGGGATCGGGAAACCAGTTTCGGTTAGGCATATATCAGCCATGCAGTTTAAGAAATGTATGAACAAAGGTTTCCAAGTTTATGCTATTCAGGTAACTAATCTGTTAGAAAAGGAAAACAAACCCAATTTAGAGGACTTTGCAATCCTACATGGGTTTAGAGATGTATTTGTGGAAGAAATAGTAGAACTACCTCCAAGAAGAGAGATAGATTTCTCTATCGATCTACTACCTGGATCTGCCCCGATATCTAAGGCACCTTATAGAATGAGTCTACCCGAATTAACGGAACTGAAAATTCAGCTACAAGAACTACTAGATAAAGAATATATCACACCAAGTGTCTCACCTTGGGGAGCACCGATTCTCTTCGTTAAAAAGAAAGATGAGACCTTGAGACTATGCATTGACTATCGACAACTAAATAAGATGACGATCAAGAATAAGTATCCTTTACCTAGGATTAATGACCTGTTTGACCAAGTTGGAAGAGAAATGATCTTCTCTAAGTTAGATTTAAGGTCTGGTTATCACCAAGTCAGAATAAAATATGAAGATATAAATAAAACAACATTTAGAACACGTTATGGACACTATGAGTTTTTCGTAATTCCGTTTGGTCTTACTATTGCACCCGCCACCTTTATGTGTTTTATGAATAGTATATTCAGTCAATGTCTGGATAAATTTGTGTTGGTGTTTATCAATGATATTTTAGTTTACTCAAAAACAGAGGAAGAACATGAAGTACACCTAGAAATAGTATTGCAGACCTTGAGAAAACATAAGTTGTATGTGAAGTTTGATAAGTGCGACTTCTACCAAAGAAAGATACAGTACCTAGGACACGTGATATCCAAATATGGTATTGCAGTTGATCCAGAAAAGATAAAATTCATTATGGAATGGCCTATCCCTAAGGATGTAGCAGACGTCAGATCATTCATGGGAATTGTCGGTTATTACTAAAGATTTATCGAAGGATTTTCTAAGATCGCGTATTCAATTAGATCCCTACAGAAAAAGGGAATAAGATTTACTTGGTCACAAAAGTGTCAGGACAACTTTGATAAATGAAAAGGACTATTAACTACAACACCTATCCTAAGGGTAGAGGATCTCGATAAATATTTTACAGTTTGCGTGGGTGAAAACAAAGAAGTCTTGGGAGGTGTCCTAACACAATATGGACACGTCATTTGTTATGAATCACGTAAACGGAAATAACATGAACGGAATTATGTTACACATGATTTGGAATTAGTAGCCGTAATTCATGCTCTAAAAATGTGGCGACACTATTTAATGGGGAGAAGGCTTCTGCTACTAACCGACAACAATGGTGTAAATTTTTTATTTAGTCAACCAGATCTCAATGCAAGGAAAGTGAGATGGAAAGCCTTTTTAAGTGAATTTGACTTCAAAGTACGACACATCAAAGGTAAAGAAAACAAAGTTGCATATGCTCTAAGTCGGAGGACTAACAGACTTTATGAGATAAGGGTTAGCAGAGCAGAAAATGACATCGAACAAAGAATAATATCTGCATGCAGTAATGACAAAAAGTACATCAAAACAACAAAAAAATTACAAGAAAATGCAAAAAACCTGAACAAAACAGATCTGAGTTTAGATAAAAATGCACTGCTAAGGTTCAAAAACAAGCTATACGTACCTAATTCTGCTTATTTAAAATCAACAATTCTTGATGATTTGCACAAAAGGTCGTATTCTGGTCATCCAAGATACTAGAAAATGATAACAACTTTAAGAAAATTGTTTTATTGGCCTAACATGAAGAGTGAAACAATTGAATATTTATCTAAATGCTTAGATTGTCAACAGGTAAAGGTTGAACATCAAAATCCATCCGGTTTGCTACAGCCTCTACCCATAACAGAATGGAAGTGGGATATTATCTCGTTGGACTTCATCACAGGTTTGCCTAAGACTCAAAAGAAAAATGACTCGATTATGGTAGTGATTGATAAACTTAGCAAATCTGCACATTTTATACTTGTGAAATCTACTTATAAAGCAATTAATATTGCTGAATTTTTTATGAAAGAAATATTTAGATTGCATGGAATTCCTAAGATGGTGATCTCCGATAGAGATGTCAAATTTACGTCAAAGTTTTGGAATGAATTTTTTTCAGGATTGGATACTAACCTTAATTTCAGCAGAAGCTACCATCCACAAACGGATGGGAAAACCAAATGAACAAATTAGATTGTGGAAGACATGTTACAAATGTATGTGAGAACGAAACCAACAAATTCGGAGGAGTACCTACACTTAGTTGAATTTTCTTACAATAATGGCTACCAGACATCAACCAAGATTAGTCCCTTCAAAGCATTATACATAAGGAAATGCACAACCCCAATTAGTTGGGATAATCCAGTTGATAGGCTTATGATGGGATTAGAAATACTTCAGGAAATGGAGAAAATGGTAAAAAGGGTACAACGGAATTTAAAGGAGGCCCAAGACCGATAGAAAAGCTACGCAGATTTAAAAATGAGACACCAGGAATTTCAAATTTGGGACCATCTGTATCTCAAAGTAAAAGCAAGGATGAACTCTCTAAAGATAGGAGATTGTTCAAAGTTGGCACCCAGGTTTTGTGTCCCCTTCGATATTTTAACTCAAATCGGACCCGTGGCATATCAACTAGCACTTCCTGCAAATTTAAAAGTTCATAATGTTTTTCATGTTTCCTTATTAAAAAGGTATATTCATGATCATACTCACATCATTGATTGGAACATGGTGCAGGTGGAACCAGAAGGCGAGTTCCAAGTGGAACCTCTGCACATTCTAGACAGGAAAGAAACAATACTATGGAACAGAGCCATCGCCTAGGTAAAAGTACAATGGAAGCACTTTAGACCTAAGGAGACCACTTGGGAATTGGAGGAATATTTGCGAAAATCGTATCCAACCCTATTCTAAGATAGGAATTAACACTGAGGACAGTGTTGTACTTAAGGGGGAGAGGATGTAATATCCTCAAATTTTAGAATATTTATTGGATTACTGAGAGGGGGGGTGAATCAGTAATAGAGAAATTTAATCCTTTTTAACCATATAATCCAAGTGTTATATCAATGAAGCATTATCATCCAATAAATTCGGAGTAAATAAGCAATGAAAAAATGAAAAAACATACACATACACAGTACACCAGTGTTTTACGTGGAAACCCAAATCGGGAAAAAACCACAGAATGTTTTTTCTTATATGTCTTGAAAAATTACATTCATTGGAAGCACCAACTTCCTTTGCTTTCCAGCTGCAACTGGAAGGAGGCTCCAACCCCCTAGTTTCTCGGGATACAACCTAAGGGAAGCTCCAACTCCCCAATTCTCTAGCTACAACCAAAAGGAGGCTACAACCCCTATGTTCTCTGGCTACAACTAAAAGGTGGCTACAACCACCTGTCCTTGCCCTATCCTGCCACTCTGAAGTAGAAGTAGAATGATGGAACCAGTGTCAACCTATCACTGTGAGATATACCATTGTAAACCTATACCAATAAATATGAACCATTCATTAACCATGCATCAACCTGTACCTCAACTTGTAATCAACCTGTACCATAAACAAGTGCATCAACCATGCACCAACCTGTACCAAATAACCTGTAATCAACCTGTACCATAAACAAGTGCATCCAACCAT
>ML796586.1:84585-106833 GCA_009831015.1 Picea engelmannii
TAAACCTTCCATGAGAGAAACACCATAAATGCCAAGAAGAATCCTCCAATAAGAGTTGCGCCTCACTTCCAAGACCAAAAATACCAAGCAAAAGACTAAAAGTTGATCTCTCACAAGAGAGTGAGTTTTTTTTATGTTTGAAATGAGGAGAAAAGTCTCTATTTATACCAATCCATGACCTTTGAATTAAAATTAAGGTCATTAAAACAGCCGACAAGGCTGACTATAAGATTTACACTGTTTTTACATTAACTGCTAGAAAATGTCATAATATGAGCAAAAGGAGGGACGTCAAGCCCTTCTGAGGGAGACGTTGGCGCTTTTTGGGCAAGCACAGCATCCAGAAAACCAAACGTTGGCCCTTTTAGGGCTCCTCCAAGCTACCACACGTGCCAAATGACCTCGGCACACTGCCACATGCTCCAGACAATGTCCATCTCTCCCAGGTGACGTCCTGTCCATCAAAGGCAAACGTTCCATCTGCAGTGGGTGATTCCCCCTAGGCCAGGCTCTGCCAAAGTGTCCTGGGTGGAACGTCCTTCTTTCTTCTCGTGCAATGGCTCATCATAACATTGTCCTGTCTCTGCCATCCCATCAACCATCTTATGGGCTCTTCAGCCCCATGGAGGTCCAAGCTAATCATATCCCCATGTGTACCGATCCACTAGTACCTGTCCGTCGGGTATGGTCCTGCACATCAAAAACTACGCCCTACATGGGCTCATCAGTCCTCGGGATCATAGCAATGTCAATCATGTTTCATCATTAAATTTATCAAATACATGCATAAAATCCCTAGCATATCATCTAATAGCTCAAAGACATTACATTGATCTACTATACAAAGTTGAAGAAACAAACAGAATAACCTATTGGGCTAGTATCCATAAGAAAATGAAAGTTTCCACAGAAAATCATTCAAGCCATGTACATGAAGTGGTATGGTCTAAGGATGTCCAGCCATAGTAAGATCAGGGGTAGGTGTTGTCCGTGGGTGCCTTTGTAGGAGGTGAGTTGTACCCATCATGGATGCACTTTTTCCAAGCCCCTTTATTGCTTTTATTCTTTATTTATTGCTTTTTCTTTCTTTTCACTTCAAGGTCTGACCAGAGGACACTGCCTTGGCATGGTGACCAGAGCCGATAGTGTTACCCACTGGTATTTTCGCAGAAATGATAAGGTTGGCTCGTGATGATACCCCCTTTGCCTTGGCCATGCAACCAAAGGTCATTGCCCTGGCGTGGTGACCAGATAATGGCAATGTCATACTACTAGATACCTATGAACATAATGGGTCGGCTTGTGATGAGACCTCCCATCCTCTTGGTTAGGTCTTGTTTTTATTATTTTTCTTAGGGTCCCTTTTGTTTCTTATCGAGAGGCCTTTTATTGCCTTCTCGGGGATCCCTGGGTGAAGCATCTCTAGGTTTTATTTCCTATGACTTTTTATCTTTTACCAGCTACTTTTACCCCCTGGGCCTTTAGCCCCTTCTTCCCACAGGACAAAGTGTAACCCTCAAAGGTCATCCTAATGTCTGGACTAGGGGAATGGGATGGATGTATGGGAGATAAAATGTACAATGATAGAATGGTGGGAGCGGACGATGGCTCTGCAAATCCCCCTTGGTGGCTAACCAAAACCCATGAATACAATCTTGCTAGGTCACCCTGTTAATCCCCCAATAATGGTCAAGTGGATTAGTGTAAGATCCAAGTATTTATCATAAATGTAAGGAACCTGATGCATATATAAGAAGGTTATAATGATCAAACATGACACATACCATGATACCTTGGACCAATTACCTCATGGAGCAAGAGTCTTCTCTGATGCAAGTCCAAGCCGATGGTGATGGAAGTTGTTGCTGCTGATAGGACAAGTCCGGCGAAGAAGAAGAAGGATGGGCCCTCCAGGGCCATGCTAAGGTCAATCCTGCTCTTGGTACTCCATGTCTAGGACCTGTGGGCCTCGAGACATGATCTCCTAGTTATCCCTAAATATCGGGGATAACAGGCACCTGAGACAGAGTCTTTCCTATTGTCTATGAGCCTTTAGCCTGGTTAGGAATCCATTTACCCCGGTGGAGTTTAGTCCCACCTCGGGGGTGATTCATTGTTGAGAGTGATGAACAATGTGGTCTAAGGCTGGGAGGTTCATGGAAGGTCTGTACACAGTTGGTGACATTCTTACCAAGATAAGTGCCAATTGTGTGATAAATTTACATGTTGCATTGTTATTTATGTTCTTATTTTTATGGGTTATCCTATGTCCGGCTATAACTGTGTTTATTTTTATGGGTATTTCTTGTATATGCTTCATGTATATGTTTATTGTTATTTCAGTGCGAATCTGTGTATTTACATATGTATTTGTATGTCTACATTTTATACATAGTGCTTCCGCAAGAGTTTTGTGTGTGTGTATTTTAATTGCATGCAGTTCGAAAATTTTATGTGGCATAACTCAGAAGATATGTTGGGTATGTTACAATATATTCTGCAGAGAGAATAGTAAGAGTTCTCTGGCATAGTGTGGCTCGGCATGGATGGTCGAGGACATTACAAATGGCATCAGAGATTAAATTTTCAACACTGAGTCTGGATGGGCCAAGAAAGTTGAGTTGAAGAGAAATGTCATGGAGGATTTATTTCGAGGTGGGCAAATTTTGAATTACAGAACGTCCGTGGTAAAAAGTAATAGAAATTGTGCGTATCTGGGAAAAAACCCCAATTTCTATTGTTAAATTCATGGGAAAATCGAGAAATTCGGCCAAGTGATGAGATATTTCTGATTTGATATATGTTCTATCAAATTCAAACCTGGAATTAGTCAAATTTGAAGTTACAGTGAAGCCATGACAGTTGGAGGGAGTTTTATAATTAAAATTCTCAATTCGTGAATTGATTTTGGGTAAATTCATTCCAGAAATGTCAACTTACAACGATTTGTTTTTGCATAGGTTGAACTAGTGTTGTCGGGGTGAAATTGAACGAATTTCATAGCTGTAGAATGTCTATGGTAAATTGGGGAAAAAGTTAAGCAAAACCCCAATTTCTGCAGCGGAATTCACGAGGAATGAATGCGCATAAAAATGAATGTTCACAGGTGGGTGCACTAAAAATGCATGATGCGCAATGAAAAGCTTGTGATAAGTAAAATTCGGCAATGTGCTAAATTTTGGTGCCACGCGAAAAATGACAGTGTGCGAGTGTGTGCGCTAAATTTTAGCGTCGCGCGGGGAAATATTAGTGTACAGAACTGAGCGATAAATTTAGCATTGTGCGGTGTGCACACACATAATAATGACACGTGTGGTGTGCATAGTGTTGGCGGAGCGCAGAGGAGTTTTGTTGGTGCACACGCAATGTGGGTATATGTTGTCGTGCGATAGTTTAGTTAGTGGTGCTAGCAGAGTTTTGGTGCACGGTGGAGATGTACTAAACTCTGGCATGGTGCAGTGCATAGAGTACAATGCACGCGGAATATCAACAGACGATGCAAAAACTGCTCGCAACACATAATAGTGCAAGAACCAAAACTGTGCGCGGTAGATATTGGCGCACGACATTAAAGTAGTGCGCGCAAGTTATTGGCGTGACATAGGAGTGGTACACAGTGGTTTTAAAGTGCACAAAGCACAATTTATCTTGTGTTGTTGCTGCGCATGGTAAATATGGGTTATAGGTTTAAATTTGTGTGCGCAAAGTCGTTTGAAGGGTGAACAACAACAGAAAACCAACGATTTTATGCGACATTTTATATTATTTGAACGTTATTTGTTTGCAGCGCGTTTTTGAGGCCCTTAAGAGCGTTTTTAGCATCGCAAAACCCACAAAAATAGAGTGTGCTCAAATAAAATAGCTCGGAGAGAGCTTTCTAATGGTGTAATTTGTTCGTCAAACGGAGCTTTTATGAGAAAGTTACAGCACAAACAGTGAAGGGTAAATTTTAAGACCCAACTAACTTCAAAGAGCCATGACTTTCTACTTTGGAATCAGATTGAGGCGCAGGAGCAGTCAATGAAAATATATTGAACCATATAAGACATTCCAAGAGATGAATTAAATTTATGGGAATGTTAAAAGTGTTTAATATGGAAAAGAAGGTACATGTAGCATATCAGTTACAATATGGTATTTTGGCCTAGAACTTCAACAGGTTGTAACTAGCAGCCAAGAACCCAGAAAAAAAGATGAAAATTGGACAGAGTGTCCATAATATGTATATGAGGAAACCCAATTGAGGTCCTATGAAAAATACAATGGAGTAGGTGCAAAAAAATTCATAATTACAGAGCAGAATTGCGCCTACTTGAAATGTGAACAGAAAAGTTAATCAGAAATTTTCAAATAACCATAACTTTCTGCTCAAGAGTCTGAATTGAGCATGGGAGTAGGTGTTGGAAAGGTGTTGGAAAGTGGAATATAAATATCCACCCAGAAAATTGATCGGAGAATTCAATTTTCCAGGAAATCAGAAGAAATAATTCTGATATATATTATTGAACCAAAATGGTTCATATTTTCATGAAATTGTTGAAACAGTTAGCCTGACAAAGTTTTGTTGGCTGCACATTTTGTAGAGTTAACAACAATTAGATCAGTTCAAGATCAGCATAATAGTCCATAGTAATGGAAGAGGCACAAGGTACTTACAGTCAGTAGGATGAGATTGGAGGGATGGATGTGCATTGAAGGAACACACTCCAATGGACATGGAGAAGGAAGAGATGAAAACATGAGCATGGTAGAGACCATTAAAAATTTGCAGAAGGATGTCCAAAGTCATAAGGCTAATAATGAAAGGATTATGAGAGCTAAGGAGAAAAGGGATGAATTCAACATGAAGTTATTGCAGAGATTGAATAGAATAGAAAATAAATTGGATAAGGAGAGTGGCTCAAGTAAATCTGGAAGTCACAGGCCACCTGATGAAAAAAGAATTGCCATAAGTGTTAGAAGAAATCACCATCACTCCCCGAGGCATTCCAATAAGAGATCACATATCATCTCAAGTCCATCCCCTGTCAGAAAGCATAAGAGGTCTGGGGTGGATGACCTACGAGGAGAAATGAATAAAATCAAACTTCCTACATTTGATGGTGAGCACAAGAAGGATGAATATGCAGAAGCATGGTTGTTGGGCATGCGAAAGTATTTTCAATTGCATAATTATTCTTCTCATGCATAAGGTAGAATTGTTATCTATCAACTCAAGGGAAAGGCAACCATGTGGTGGGATCAACTTGTGTAGTTGCAACGCATTAAAGATACAAGTGTTACTTGGAGGGAATTCAAGAAGTATTTTGAGAAGAAATACTTGACTAAGAGATATTATGACAAGAAAATGAAAGAGTTCTTCGAACTCAAGCTGGGGAGTATGACCATTGATGAATATGAAAGAAGGTTTTTAGAACTGCTGAAGTATGTCTCTTTCATCAAGGATGAGATAGTTAAAATTCAAAGGTATTTGAGTGGATTGTCATCCTTTATCAATGAAAAAATACAGTATGATGATTCCAAGACATTGGAGGAGACCATAAGAAAAACTAAGTGCCTATATGATCAACAAAAAGTTAGGCCAACTTTCCAAAAAACTTGGGAAGACAAAAAGAAATTCAAGGTGGATCAGAGGAAGAAGGGATCTAAGCCACCATTCTTCGGAAATAATCCATAGGGACAACAAACTCCTAGAGAACCCAGAATGATTGAGACAGGGGGTCAAAGGCCAAGGCAGCCACCTATTCAATGTTGGGGTTGTACATGAGATCGCATGTTCAAAGATTGTCCTCATAGAGGTGAAAAAGTGAGAACTGTTCACAATGTACAGGAAGCTGAAACAATGGAGGACATGGGCAAAAATGTACCAAGGATCTATGCATCCCTGGACAACAAGCAAGCATAGTATCAGTCACATATGATTGAAGTGGAAGGTATGATCAACAACCAAACCATTAATTTTTAATTGATTCAGGAGCTACTCATAGTTATATAGATCCTAAGATGGTGGAAAGTTTTCATTTTCCAAGAATCAAGCATGAGAAATCTTGGTTGGTGCAGTTGGCTACAGGAGCCAAAAGAAAGTTAATGAAATGGTTAAGTCATGTCTTACGGACATGAATGGAGTAAACACCAGAGAAGATTTGAAACTCTTGCCTTTAGATTCCTATGATTATCTAATTGGGATGGTTTGGTTGGACCAACATCATGCCATCCTAGACTGTCATAACAAGGCCTTTACTTGCTTGGATGAGGAAGGGACCCTAAGGAAGATGTAGGGAATTCCTAGGGTGGTAACCATCCGAGAAATTTCAGCATTGTAGTTGAAGAAATGTTATAGAAAAGGGTGTCAAATATTTGCAGCACATATAGAAGAGACACCTAAAGATAAGGTGCCAAATTTGGAAGATTGTGCAATCCTGGAAGATTTTGAAGATGTGTTCAAGGAGGTACCAGGACTACCCCCAAAGAGAGATATTGATTTCTCTATTAATTTAATGCCTGGAGCAACTCTAGTGTCAAAGACTCCTTACAGAATGAGTACACCAGAGCTGAAGGAGTTGCAAATGCAACTTGAAGAGATTCTGAAGAAGGGGTATATACGCCCAAGTGTGTCACCTTGGGGTGACCCAGTCTTGTTCGTGAAGAAGAAATATGGAACATTAAGGCTGTGCATTGATTTCAGACAGTTGAATAAAGTGGTTGTTAAGAGAAAGTATCCTCTGCGAAGGATTGATGATCTTTTTGATCAATTGAAGCATGCAAATATCTTTTCAAAGATATATCTTAGGTCAGGATACCATCAGGTGAGGATTAAAGAGGAAGATATAAGCAAGACCGCATTCAGGACAAGGTATGGGCATTATGAGTTTACAGTGGTGCCATTTGGGTTGTCAAATGCACCAGTTGTTTTCATGTGTTTAATGAATGGTGTTTTCCGAGAATATTTAGACAAGTTTGTCATTGTCTTTTTGGATGATATTCTTATATATTCCAAGTCATAAGAAGAGCATGAACATTATTTGAGGATGGTGTTGCAATTATTAAGGGAGCATTAGTTGTATGCCAAATTGAGCAAGTGCTCATTTTATCAGAAATAAATTCGTTATTTAGGGCATATCATTTCAAAGGATGGGATAGCAATGGATCTTGAGAAGATAGAAGCCATTAGAGAATGGGCAATGTCAAAGAATGTGATAGAGGTGAGATCAGTCATGGGCCTTGCAGGCTACTATAGGAGATTTATTGAAGGATTTTCACATATTTCACACCCAATCACTTCCTTGCAAAGAAAGGGTGTGAAGTTTCAGTGGACATTGGATTGTGAAAAGAGTTTCCAACACTTGAACCAATTATTAACAAGTGATCCAATACTAAGGATTGCAAACCCAAATGAATACTTCATTGTATGCATAGATGCATGTAAAGAAGGACTTGGTGGAGTCCTCAGTCAAAATGGGTTTGTTATATGTTATGAATCAAGGAAGTTGAAGGAGCATGAAAGACATTATGCCACTCATGATTTGGAGTTGGCGGCCATAGTGCACGCCTTGAGGAAATGGAGACACTACCTCATGGGGAAAAGGTTTGAGCTAAGTACAGACCATAATGATCTGAAATATTTATTTGATCAACCAACTCTAAATGCTAGGCAAAGCAGATGGTTAGAGTTTCTAAGTGAATATGACTTTGATATAAAGCATATCAAGGGGAAAGAGAACAAAGTGGTTGATGCACTCAATAAAAGAGTGCATGAAATGCATGCTACGACAATTAGCATGTACCAATCATATTTAAAACCTAGAATTTTAGAGGCTGCCAAATTAGATTTGCAATACAAGGAATTAGTGGAAAAATTACAACAAGGTATTTTGCAGTAGGAAATTGAGGAATACAAGTTAGATAGTGATGGAATTCGCATGTACAAGGGAAGAATTTATGTACCAAATTCTCAGGAATTGAAAAATCTGATATTGAGAGAAATGCATAATGTACCTTATGATGGGCACCCGGGATATCATAAAACTATTGCAGTTGTCAAAATCCAATATTATTGGCCAAGCATGAAGAAAGAGGTTATTGATTTTATTGTCAGATGTTTGGAATGTCAAAAAGTAAAGACTGAGAATAGACACCCAGCTGGTTTGCTACAACTGTTGTAGGATAAATCGGTAAATGCGGACATAAACTAATCTCCCTAGATCCACCTAGATCTAGAACAAAACAGGACAGGACATGAGGCTTTCCCTAAGTTGTTACCATTGAATCTACTACCAAAGAAAGAATATATGACATACCTTTAGATATCGCTTCCTTATATCTTTGTTGTTCCTATTTCACTCCGGTGCTCTTGTGATACTGATCCTACAGTGAGACACAAATCAATCAAAGTGAAAGCAGTAGAAGTATATTCAATGACAACCTATGCATATGATCAAAGAAATATGCAATAAAATAAAGATAATTCTATGGGAAAGAAACATGCCACTGTATTATATTAAATAATAGGAAGAGAGATTACAACCGGATGCCTTGATGTTGTAAGGTTACTTCTAACAGTTTCTTGCTTCCCACACACTTCTGATCCAAGAATTCTGAAACTATAGATCTGACATATATCTTGACAAAATCAAAACTCAAAGCCACTCTAACCAAGCTAATAATTCCAAGCAAAATCCAACTAACTTTATCCATGAGAGCTCCTCTCCTTTTATAAGTTGAAGAGGATAAGGTGATGAGGTTAGGATGATCCCACTAAATAATGAAAGCGAGTAAGATCCAAACCGTTAAGAGGCCACCTCACCATAGAATCTTCTTCTTCTAGAAGCATCGAGAAGATGCTCATTTTCCCACGTACAGGAATTTCCGCACCCTAGCTATAGTGCAGCCTGCGGAAACCAAGAATTTCCTCACCCTGGCTATAGTGTAGCCTACGAAAACCAAGAATTTCCTTGCCCTGGCTATAGTGCAGCCTGCGGAAACTAGGAATTTCCTCACCCTGGCTATAGTGCAGCCTGCGGAAACTAGGAATTTCTGCATCCTGTGTATAGAGAAACCTGCAAAAATCCTCCAAAATAGGGTTTTTACAAAGGAAAATACAATTTCTTCTCTCAGGGAAAGCTCTTCTCCCTTCTTTCTTCAAGAATTTAGGCTATTGATCCTTCTAAAGACAAAGTATAGGTTTACATCATTAATGGTCATATGGATGATGAAAATAATGTGTAACAGAGAGCCCCCCAAAGTATGAAGTTAGAACAGAGTGATAGTTGAAATAATTTGTCGAGTGTGTGTAGGGAACAAGGAACAATCGGTCGGAAACCTGCCAACAAACAAGGAAATACAGTACAATCATATATCATCACTGAGGTAGGCATT
The DNA here is from genome assembly GCA_009831015.1 of Picea engelmannii. NCBI lineage: Eukaryota > Viridiplantae > Streptophyta > Pinopsida > Pinales > Pinaceae > Picea > Picea engelmannii. The sequence goes on from ML796586.1 coordinate 93,961, forward strand.
CCCAAACTCAGAATACAAATGAATCAAAGTATAAATGCCGACATGTGAAGATACATGTCAAGTAATACAGGTCATGGCCACCAAACATACACTGTGGATCCATGCCATTATGACTCAATTCTGAACATAGCCAGCAAAAATACACTGTGGATTTATGTGTTAAAGACTCAAATTTGAACATAGCCACGAGACATACAATGTGGATATATGCAACAATACAAACTGAATATACTCCAACGCAACCTGAATCTGTCAGAAAAAATCCAGGGTCTTCATCGACACCACTCTATAGTATGAATCTAGCCATGTGATTATAGGTGTTGAAGTTGAAAATGGTAGAAACCACCTGATTACCGGTCATTAGTGTATATCGTTAACAAGTGCGAGGGAAATCATCATTAATGTCAATGACTCACAAGGTACTCTAGTACAATCCAATGAATGTGAATTAATGAGTTGAGTTCAAACACTTGACGAAATCTTTCGATCAGGGGTCAATAATGAAAACCCATTGTCGAAAGCGAGGAAACCTGTCATTGAGGCATGCAATATCCAAGGTACCAATTAGTTTCTAAGTCTAATTCTTGGATAATGAGTTGAAGTCGACAGGAAAATGATCTTCACATGAGGGCCTTAATGTATCCCACATCAATAACATGAAACGAGTAACAAGATTTGAAGTAGATCAGAGTAACAAGTGATTCAGAACTAACTCAGGGATGGTCGATGCAATAGAAGGCTTAAGGACTGCAGAAATAGCTAACACAATAGAAGGATTTATGGGTTGAACTTCTCTTTGAACATATTGACGACACAACAACTGTCTTGGAAACATTGACTCAACAATAGGAATCACAGACCGATTTGTAATCTTATAAAGGAGTATGATCAAGAGACAAGTGGATTTTCCCAACCTATACACAAAGAAAGTGAAAGGGTGCCATGTTCAAAGGTGACTCTTCCACGGAATACAGGTTTAGACACATTCCTTTGTCAATTTCCCCCCCACCATTTCTAGCGAGTACCTCTTTATTTTTACACAAGCTTGAGGAGGATAACATATGCTTGAACTGTAAGCTCATCCTTCAGAGGAGTCCTTCAGAGTATATTTAAAGAACCCTAATAAGGAGTGGTTCGGTCCCATATGGGCCTTTCGATGTTTGTTTAATGAGTCCAAAGATAGAAAACTCGGGGGTTTTTCATGTTTATAGAGTCTGAAAAAAACTTAAAGAGAACTCTCTGAGTTCAATTTTCGTAAAGTAGTCCGATGAGATCGAAAAAGAGATAAAATATAGCTCAACAAACGTTTTCTTCAAATACTTTAACGAGCGTGAAAAGAACAAGGTCGCTCGGAAATCTTTTCATGTTTAGAGTGTCTAAAAAGAGCTTAAAGGGAACTCTAGGTGGTTCCTTTTTCGTTTAACATTCATGAGTCTGAAAAAGTGATAATAGTATACTCGGTTACATTCTCATGTATTTACAAGAATGAGAAAGAACAAAGACTAAGCTCGGTAACTTATTCTTACGTATTTACAAGCATGAGAAAGAAAAAAGACTAAGTTCGGTAACTTATTCTCACGTATTTACGAGCATGAGAAAGAACAAAGACTAAGCTCGGGATTGTTTTCATTTTTACGCAAGCTTTAAAACAAAACAAAACTATGCTTAGGTCTGGTTTCATTTTTACACAAGCTTGAACCAGAGGAAACTATGCTCTAGGTAGCTGGTTTCATTTTTACACAAGCTTGAACCATAGAAAACTATGCTTGTGACTTCCCAACGCATGGTTGGTACTTAGCCCCCAGCTTAAGAAGCTAGTGGCTCAACTTCAGCATGAGGTCCAGAGGCTGGAAGCATTTCCCCCCAAGCTTCGTTTCGTCCAACTGCAAAGGTGGAGGAAAGGAAGCTTCAAATACTAGACGGAGGACTTGCCTCAACAGAGAAGGGGAAGTTGTTCATGTTTTAACGAGCTTGACACAGGATAAGAACTATGCTCGAGAATCCAGGTTCAATCCTCAGACCTTTGTTTCATTTTTTAATGAGCTTAACATAGAAACAAGAACTATGCTCGTAGCCTCTGTTTTATTTTTTAAAGAGGTTGCTACAGAGACGCGAAAACTATCCTCACAATTGGTTTCATTTTTTAATGAGCTTGAAATCAGAAAACCATGCTCAAGGCTGGTTTCTTGATCACAGCTTCCAAGAGCATAGTTGTCTAGAAGGACACCATGTAAAGGGACAAAACTCGGTCATGACCTCCAAGAGATCTTCATTTGACGAAAGAAACACACTCTGGAAGGAACACATGTTGAGGGTCACGATAGGGGTAAGGAGGTCAGGCTCCAATAGCCCTACCAAAGATATCACCATGTCAACTACTGGATCCAAGTCATAATATATTGAGCATACAGTAAGAGGCATATCTTCATCAACAACTGAAGGCATGGGAGACAACGCCACATAATTGACCTGTGGTAGGGGTGATATTGTCTGCACATAAGAACCATTTAGGGAGGTCATCATATCAGGATCGATGAATGAAAGTTGATCAATAGTCACAATTCTTCCATCGTGAGGGAAAGATATCACACGAAAAAGAGTGGACACAATAGCTTTCATGCCATAGACATAATCCCGCCCAAGGAGTAAAGAGAAATCCAAGGGGTCTTGGACTACCATAACATCAATAAAGACAGTTTTCCTGCCCAAAGTTATAGGAAACTGAGGAAGGGTCCCTAAAGGTTGATTGGTTATTCTGTTAAAAGCTATCAGATTCTGCGTAATCGGTGCAATCTGCGGACAACAAAAATCTTTCCAAGCAATAGAGGAAAAAATACTAACAGACGCACCTTCATCTATTATCATCTGAGGAACGTCCCAACCACAAACCTGTACTGTAATCTGGAAAGGAATGTGAGAGGGAAGACGAGGTCCAGTTAGCACACCCCAATTAAAAAGGATGGCCTCATTACCTGGAGGAGGTTCCACGGGAGAAGGAGGAATGCCTCCCAACATGGTAGATTTTGTATCAACGAGAAAAACGTGGGCAGTATCCGGTTTACTCTCTAGAAGGAGAGTAGGATCGACCGATGACGAGATCAAATCGACCACTTGGGTTTCATTCTCCAAGGGGAGAGTGGGGTCGACAGATGGAAAGGGATCGACTACTTGGGTTTCACTCTCTGGCAGGAGAGTGGGGTTGACCGAGGATGGGATCAGATCAACCACTTTTTCAATTGGTTCAACTAAGAACATGACCAGATTGACTACATGATCAACCAGACTGACTGATGAAGGGGCCAGATTGATCATTCCATCAACTATAGGTGGGTCAAGAGTAAGCTTGCAATAAGCAGCTGGAAGTTGGCACTGTGAAATAGTCATGTCTTCCAGTAATTTCAAGGCTTCGTCCATACAAGGGCAAAGGTGATTTAGATGACTCCCTTGGCATAACATACATGGGAACTTGACTCTACTTTTCTTCTTCCCAACGATATCTTAACTAGTTGACGGGAGGTCATCAACATGTTTTTGAGAGGATGACGACATGGGTTGGTGAGGGCATGTAGACCATGCTTCTATAACCTTGGATAGACCAGGGAAATCCTTAATAAGATGGCTACCCTTACAAAGCCTGCAAGGGTATTTGGGCTTACGGGTTGTTTGGATGATCTTGGTATCATCAACACTCCCAGCACGATTATCAGTAACTAGTTGTTTTCCAACATGTCTATAAGTGGTTGGAAGTTTGGACCCTTGCTTATTTTGATTCTTCTTATTCTTCATTTTCTTTGTCTTCTTATTCACCGGGTTACTAGCTTCAGAGCTTTCACTCAGCAAAGAAGATGAAACAGAAGAATACCTTGCAAGCAAAGAAGGCGAAGAAGATCTTACTAGTGAAGAAGGCGAAGGATCAACATGAGGTTGATGTTCTTGGGGGGAAGTGCTTACAGACGAAGCACTAGCTGCATTCAGGATTACCTGAGTGGAAAACAACCACACCGACAATCCAATCATGAGACCTCGAAGGCTCAAAGTAGCAATGTGAGGAGGACCAATGTTTCTATAAGAAGGAAAAACAAAATGTTCCCCTGGGGAAAGGGTTCCTTCTTTGGTCATTTCAGGAACTGACGCCAATAAAACAAAAATCCAATCTAGAGTAGACTAAGGAAAACAAATAGCACACGCTAATAATCTAGGAAGCAAGCAAACAAACAAAACCTACTCACAATGAGCACACTAGTTGGTGATGAAATACAACGTCACCAGAACAATGTAAAAAGGGTTTGATATAAAGCGGGTGGAAAAGTTATGTTGACGACCTGCTTAACAGAATTACACCCTGATGCAAGCTCGCACACATAATCGTGGGTATACCCTCCAAGGAGCTCGAGTGAGTTTGGCCAACATCGATTCCAGGTACCATGAAGACTTGCCCCTCCACAATCACCTCATGTAAATACCCTAAAGAGATAGGCCACTAAGGTTACCAACTACAACAATGATGCTTAGGGAAACAGTCGTCAGTCCGATCCACGTGCAAGGACAGGGTATCTAGCCCGAAATTAACTTGAAAGGCTTCCATTCATCATTGTGGGTATACCTTCAAGCGACCCCCATAATATGCATAATCTCTACACCAAGACCAACAAAGCAGGGTGAGTAACTCTGTCAGTCTCAATGCGACCTCGTGATTGACCCTTGTGTTAGAAGGGCTTCCCAGGACAAAATGTAATAAGTGGATTTCACCGCTCCCTAACGTAAGATTCTATGTTTGTCTGTAGCTTTGGAAAGTTATCTTTCACACCTATTCCAAAGCCCTACAACTAATCCAATGTAGGTTTGCAACCGAAAAAATATAAAAATGTCTAATCAATTTTTATAAGCTCTTTATTTTTAAGGTTGTTGTTACTCAAAAGGAAAATGGCGTGGACAATATGGTGTTTTGACCAACTCGAAAGTTATGCAAAGAGATGAAGATGCAATCCTTTCATTTCGATGAAAGCTATGCTACGAGAAGGAGAAAACATTCATCATTCCCATATGCACAATATCCCAAAATTTTATTAAACTCTTCAATATCAATATCTTCAAGAAATCAAATGCAAGGATACCCCAAATCTAATATAAAGAAAGAAATTAAAATTCTTTGTTTTAAAGATAGCTAAAAACAATAACAGATCTATATAAAACAAAGCAACCCAAACAAATTTTCTCTTTTAACACGAATTATTCAATAAAAGAAAAAGAAGTTCTTTCAGCGAACAATTCTAAAGAAAAACAATGCTTTGTAACAGAAATACACTGAAAGGAAGAGATCAAATCTTTCAAAAGCAAACAAAGAAAAAATAAGGAAAAGATTGTTGAAAGCAGTTCAAAATTTATTCAAGCAAACTGTAATCAGACCCAACAAATCACCCCAAAACCATATCACAGATCTGGGCAGGGAAAACCACCAAAAAACAATTTTTTTCACAATTTCCGCAGGCTAGAAGACTAGCACAGTGCGGAAATCCTTGATCGCCACAGGCCAGAAATGGGTAGGGTGCAGATTTTCCGCACTGGTCTAAACAGGTAGGATGCGAAAATCCTAAGTCGTCGCACTGTTCCTCAAGGAAAGGTGTGGAAATCAAACAAAAATGGAAAAAAATAAAAATTAAGAAGGTTTTCGAGTGAAGTTTAATAGTCAGAGACTTAAGTTGGATCTTCGAGTGACTCAGAAAATAGAAACCAAGCAATCAAAGAAAAAAATCAAGGAAAACTAGGAAAACAATCTGTTCCTCAGTGGTGTCGCCAATTTTGTTGTAGGATAAACTGGTAAATGCGGACATAAACTAATATACCTAGATCCACCTGAATCTAGAACAAGACATGATAGGACATGACGCTTTCCCTAAGTTGTTACCATTGAATCTACTACCAAAGAAGGAATAGATGACATACCTTTAGATATCACTTCCTTATATCTTTGTTGTTCCTGTTTCACTCCGGTGCTCTTGTGATACTGATCCTACACTGAGACACAAACCAACCAAAGTGAAAGAAGTAGAAGTATATTCAATGACAACCTATGCATATGATCAATGAATTATGCAATAAAATAAAGATAATTCTATGGGAAAGAAACATGTCACTGTATTATATTAAATAATAGGAAGAGAGATTACAACTAGATGCCTTGATGTTGTAAGGTTCCTTCCAACAGTTCATTGCTTCCCTCATACTTCTGATCCAAGAATTATGAAACTATAGATATGACATCTATATTGACAAAAGAAAATCTCAAAGCCACTCTAACCAAGCAAATAATTCCAAGCCAAATCCAACTAACTTTCTCCAAGAGAGATCCTCTCCTTTTATAAGTTGAAGAGGATAAGGTGAGGAGGTTAAGATGATCCCACTAAATCATGAAAGCGAGTAAGACCCAAACTGTTTAGAGGCAACCTCACCATAGAAGCTTCTCCTTCTAGAAGCATCGAGAAGATGCTCATTTTTCCCACGTACAGGGATTTCTGCACCCTAGCTATAGTGCAGCCTGCAGAAACCAGGAATTTCCTCACCCTGGATATAGTGCAGCCTGCAAAAACCAAAAATTTCCTCACCCTGACTATAGTAAAGCCTGCGGAAACAAGTAATTTCCTTACCCTGGCTATAGTGTAGCCTGCGGAAACCAGGAATTTCCGCACCCTATGTATAGAGCAACCTGCGAAAATCCTCCAAAATAGGGTTTTTACAAAGGAAAATACAACTTCTTCTCTCAGGGAAAGTTCTTCTCCCTTCTTTCTTCAAGAATTCAGGCTATTGATCCTTCTAAATACAAATGATAGGTTTACATCATTAAATATCATAGGGATGACGAAAATAATGTGTAACAACAACCATTACCCATTCCTGAGAGGAAATGGGAAGTTGTAACAATGGATTTCATCACCAAACTTCCCAGAACAAACAAGCAACATGATTCTATCATGGTAGTGGTGGATAAGCTTACTAAAGCTGCCCATTTTATTCCAGTTAAACTTACTCACAAGGAAGCGAACATCATTGATGTTTATATGAAGGAAATTGCCAGATTACATGGCATACCCAAGACAATTATGTCTGACAGAGATCCAAAATTTACCTCAAAATTTTGGAAGGGATTATTTAATGGATTTGGAACAAATTTGAATTTTAGTACAACTTATCATCCAGAATCAGATGGACAAACAAAGAGGGTGAATCAAGTGATTGAAGATATGTTGAGGATGTATGTGATGGATAAACCATCAAAATGGGAAGACTACCTACACTTGGTAGAGTTTTCTTATAACAATGGGTACCAAACATCTCTAAAGATGAGCTCATTTGAGGTACTTTATGGAAGAAAATGCAACACACCAGTAAGTTGGGATAACCCAGTAGACAGAGCAGTGGTTGGGCCATATTTGCTCAGGGAAATGGAGGAGCAAATGATTAAAATAAAACAAAATTTAAAGGTTTCCCAAGGCAGAAAGAAAATCTATGTTGATAAGGGCAGAACTCATAGGGAATTTAAAGTGGGTGATCATGTATTTTTGAAAGTGAAGGCCAACGGAAGTTCCCTGAAATTGAGAAATTGTTCAAAGTTGGCAGCTCGCTATTGTGGGTTGTTTGAAATCCTAGAGAGGATTGGTCCAGTAGCTTATATGATTGCATTTTCTGCATCTATGTATGTTTAGAATGTATTCCATGTATCATTGATTAAGAAATATATACCTGACGCTAATCATGTTATTGATTGGAATGTGATCCAGGTGGAGCAAGAAGGCGCTTTCCAAGTGCATCCGGTGCACATTCTAGACCGGAAAATCAAACAGCTCCAAAATCGTGCCATAGGGCTTGTAAAGGTCCAATGGACCTGGTACTATCCTGAGGATACTACTTGGGAGCATGAGGATGCAATGCGGGAAGAATACCCACATCTTTTTGAGGATTTTTAAAATTTTGGTGTATGGTGTATATGGGTACATGATGCACTGAGGACAGTGCATAAATAAAGGGAGGGGATTGTAAAATATCCCTAGGCCAAACCCATTTGTAAATGTAAATGGAAATGTACTTAAGCTGGTGAGTTGTTTGATATCATTTTGTATGCACATTTCATGGCATAGTGCGCGCATGTACTGCGCAGTAAAATGATGAAGTGTGCACATTCTTGGATACCATGCATAACAACTTAAGTGTGCACGATTTTGAGGCTAGGGAGCCTTTTGAGTATATGCTGCATTTTATAGGCTGGTGAGCTAGTTATTATAAGCTAGGATGCTTATGTTTTGATTAGGTCGGAGAGCCTAGATGTTAAAGGTTAGTGTGCCTACTTTTGTATATATCTCATAATTAATATAAAATACATCGCTGCACCCAGACCGACCACGATAAAAGAGATGGGGGACTAAACTCCACTGGTTAGGGAAAGGGAGGGGCCTAAAAGTTAAGGAAAAAGGGCTAAGCTAGGGAGATTAAGCCAAAAACGAATATTATATTAATATTTCCTAAATATAAAGTATGGATAAATATTTTATCCTAAGTTCTAAAGTTGGGGACAAGTGGGCCAAAGTAGCTCCCAACATGACAAGTGTCAAGTTGGAGACATACATACATATTGTGGGGACTTAGTTCATTTTCTCATCTTTTCCAACATTCTTGCAATCATTCCTTCCATCATTCAGTCATCAAGTCAATCATCCATGAGCATGCACACACCATTGAACTATCCTTTGTATCTTCATGACTGTACCTAAACCTGTATCCATAACCATTTTTGTGTTGGTGTATCTGGTTAGCTTTGGAGCTAGACTGAAGAAGCGTGTTTTCAGGCCCATGGGATATTGAAGAGGCGGGTTGTCAGGCCAGTAAGAAATTCTCTGGGTGAGAGAATTTTTGGGAATTGATTTCCTGAAGGTGCTAAACTGCAGCTACAGTTCTCTGAGACTTCATGTCCGGCCTGTTGTTGAAGCCCAGAAAGGAAGTGGGGCAGCCGAAGGACTGTTGAGTGGAGAAGGGGCACACTTCCTGGGTGGGACAGGCATGTGGGGAATGAGGGACTATAGGCTATTAGTTTGAGTTGGAACCTGAGACAGAGTCTTTCCTATTGTCTATGAGCCTTTAGCCTGGTTAGAAATCCCTTTACTCGGGTGGAGTTTAGTCCCAGCTCGGGGGTGACTCACTGTTGAGAGTGATGAACATTGTGGTCTAAGGATGGGAGGTTCGTGGAAGGTATGCATGGATTTGATGACATTCTTACCAAGATAAGTGCCAATTGTGTGATAAATTTACATGCTACATTGTTATTTACGTGCTTATTTTTATGGGTTATCCTATGTGCAGTTATAACTGTGTTTATTTTTATGGGTACTTCCTATATATGTTGTATGTATATGTTTACTGTTATTTCAGTGTGAATCCATGTATTTACAGATGTATTTGTATGTCTACGTTTTATATATAATGCTTCTGCAAGAGTTCTCTGTGTGTATATTTTAATTGTATGCACTTCGAAAAATTTGTGTGGCATAACTCAGAAGATATGATGAGTATGTTACAGTATGTTCCGCAGAGAGAACAGTAAGAGTTCTCTGGCGTAGCATGGCCCGACATGGATGGTTGGGGATGTTACATTAATGTCCTCTAACAATTTTTTTTTTATTTGGGAAATTTGGGGTACATTACATAAACAAGGCTAGAGTCATTCTGGACACAACCAGGAGGTTGTTCCATGCATATTTATTCTTGCAAATCTCTATGAAAGAAGACGGATTTAACATCCATCTGATGGACCTCCCATTTATGTGAGACAACAAGGGAAAGAACAAGGCATATGGAATTCATTTTGGCTATAGGGGGAAATGTTTCATTATAGTCAATTCCTTCAACTTGAGAAAATCCTTTGGAAACTAACCGAGCCTTGTGTCTTTCAACACTTCCATATGATGCATACTTAGTTATGTAGACCCATTTACATATGACAAGTTTTCTTCCTTTTGGAAGAGGTACGATACTCTTCATTCATTGTTGTTTCCCAATCTAGATGACCTGAAGCTTATGCAAATGTTTTTGGATCGTGAGTCTCCGAAACTTGAGCCAAAAGAGAAGATGATTGTTGGAACTATGTACATGTCTGAATCTAATATGAAGGATCACCGACAATATCACCAATTGCTTCTCGTGTTGAGCGGACCCATCTAGGAAGTGGTGGAGCTAGAGATGGTGTTGGTTTAGGTTCAAAGGACTCATCTGGAGGAAGGTGAGAAGGTGGAGGTGGTTTTTCATCCTCACTATCGTCATTTGAAGAAAAAACCAGAACAGAAGAAGGCACAAATGTCGAAGATGGCTCGCAGGCCGAAGAAGAAACAAACATCGAATTAGACTCGTAGGCCAAAGAAGGAACAAACATCGAATTAGGCTCATAGGCCAAGATATTTTCACCAAATTTAACATCTCTTCTAATAATAATTTCATTACAATGTGGTTGAAGAAGCCTATAACCTTTGAAATCTTCAGAATAACCAACAAATATACACTTCTCACTTTTAGGCTACAACACTTTCATTTTCTCATCAAGAATGTGATCCCATGCTATACTACCAAATACACAGAAGTGACTTACATCTGGTTTAATTTTAGTCCAAGCTTCTCTCGGTGTTATATTTTTAAGAATATTTGTGGGTGTTATTTACTATGTAATTTGCACAGTTGATGGCTTCCGCCCAATACTTTAGACTTAATCTCTTAGATTGGATCCTGAAATTAGCCATTTATTTTAATGTGTGGTACTTTCTCTCAACAACACCATTATGTTGTGGTGTATATGGAATAGTGTGTTGCGTTTGGATGCCCTATATAGTGCAGTAACTTGTAAAATTATTGTTCACATATTCTCCTCCATTATCTATTCTCAACCTTTGAATTTGAAGTCTATATTGTTTTTCTACAAGGGCCTTGTAAGCCAAAAACTTGTCAAAATCTTCGCTCTTAAGTTTTAAAAAGTAAACCCAAGTACGTCTGGAAAAGTCATCAATGAAAGTTAAGAAATACTTGCACTCAGAAAAAGAAGGAGAAGAAAGTGGACCACACAAATCACTGTGAACAAGTTGCAAAGGGCCCGAGGCATGTCAAGAGACATTTTTGTCAAAATTGACCCGATGATGTTTGTCGAGAACAAAACCGACACAGACATTGTCTTTGCATGAAACAGGTGGAAGACCAGTCATCATTTGTTGATTACATAGTTGTTGCAATGAGCGATAGTTTAGATGATCAAACCGCTCGTGCTAAAATTTGCTCAAGTCATCACTATGAGCAACAAAAATTGATGAAAAAGATGATGACCCAAAGTTGTCAAACTTGTACAACCTGGTAATATCATCAACAATTCTAGTTGCAAGAACATGCTTAGGATCTTTTAGATCCTTGATTACAACTTGTGTTGATACTTGGAGGGGGGTGAATCAGTATCAAGTACAATTTATAACCTTTTTCAACTTATACTTAAACCATTCAATTATATCCAATGAGCAATGAACAATAGTATAAGAGTTACACCAATACACCAAAATACACCATGCACAATATATGAGAAATAATTAATAGTTATTGTTCAAGGGAAGTAATGACTTCCAAATGTAGCTACAACTTTCAAATGTAAAGGGAGGGATAAACCTCTAAGAGTAAGATACAATATTCCTATATCAAGAGAGATTTTAACTCTCCATCCTTGCCCCTTCCTTCCACCCAATAATATACGAGAGATAATAAAACTTCACATTAAATCATCACCATCAACCAATCATCACGTAGAACTTGATAATGCTTCCTGAGACTTCTTCAATTTCTGCAATTCTTCAATTCTTGGAGTACTCTGATCTTGTAGATAACTTTACTCAATGTATTCTTTGAAACTCCTCCAATTTTCACTCCTTGAATCCTCCCCAAAAAGAAGTTATAGAAATAATGGTAGACTTTATTCAATTTTGGTCTATTCAGGAGAGTGAAATTTCATAGAATTCCCTATGCTCAATATTTAACATCCGATTCGGAAACTCACACACAATAAACTATAGTCCGTACTCTTTCCAATGAAATTTGTCCCACTTTATTTGGACTATATATGAAGAAGTTATGACTGTTTTACCCGGAACACCTCTTTATTGACTAGCTTCGGGACTGGTCACAAACCCTATCTTTCACAGAGTGTATCTCCATAATTATAGCAAATCAAGAGCTGAAATTTTTACCACAGGTACCTTGATATGTCTTCTCAATACCATATCAATTTCACCATATGAATCATTCTAGAAAAAAAGTTATAGCAAAAATGGTAAGATGACCTGAAAATAGCATACCTTAGAACACATCACCAAAAGACTTCATCCTTCCTTGAAATCTGACCTTCTTTACTTCTGATTTCCTCTGAAATTCGACTTGTGTCTCAAATAAATGTATAATTATATTTATTTATACCATTTATGTCACTTTCTTTTAACATTAGGGTCGACCTGACACTTTCTTATTTTGTAATTCTTTTCTTTAATTATCTTCAGGGCCTACATGTACTTCCTTCTTCAATTCACTTTGTCATCTTCAAAAATTCATTTCTCCTCAACCATGAGGATCCACGTGACGTGCCACATATCCCCGAAAACAACATGATGTATACTATCCATCCATGGGTGTTGTATCTGCATGTGCATTTTCCTTCATGTTCAAATACCTTCATCAATCTTGCTGTCCAAAACCCATGACTAGGGTTAACATCAATGACAACAACCAATCTTCCAACAATCTCCCCCTTTGTCATTGATGGAAACACTCATTCTCCCCCTATCATCATGATCCCAATTTCTCTCCCCCTTT
>ML796586.1:108167-126318 GCA_009831015.1 Picea engelmannii
TTCCAAATGTAAAGGGAGGGATAAACCTCCAAGAGGAAGATACAATCCTCCAATATCAAGAGAGATTTGAACTCTTCATCCTTGCCCCTTCCTTCCACCCAATAATATACGAGAGATAATAAAACTTCACATTAAATCATCACATAGAATCTGATAATGCTTCCTGAGACTTCTTCAATTTCTGCAATTCTTCAATTCTTAGAGTACTCTGATCCTATAGATAAATTTACTCAATGTATTCTCTGAAACTCCTCCAAGTTTCACTCATTGAATCCTCCCCAAAAAGAAGTTATAGAAATAATGGTAGACTTTATTCAATTCTGGTCTATTTAGGAGAGTGAACTTTCACAGATAGTCTCGCGCTCAATATTTAACATATGATTCTGAAACTTGCACACAAGAAACTAGAGTTTGTACTCTTTCCAATGAAATTTGTCCCACTTCATTTGTATTATCTATGAAGAAGTTATGACTATTTTACCCAAAACACCTGTTTATTGACTGGCTTCGGGACTAGTCACAAACCCTATCTTCCATAGAGTGTATCTCCATATTTATATCGAATCAAGAGCTAAACGTTTTACCATAGGTGCCTTGATATGTATTCTCAATACCATAGCAATTTCACCATATCAATCGTTCTAGAAAAAATGTTATAGCAAAAATGGTAAGATAACCTGAAAATAACATACCTTAGAACACATCACCAAAAAACTTCATCCTCCCTTGAAATCCGACCTTCTTTACTTCTGATTTCCTATGAAATTTGACTTGTGTCTCAAATGAATGTATAATGATATTTATTTATACCAATTATTTCACTTTCTTTTAACATTAGGGCTGACCTGACAATTTCTTATTTTGTAATTATTTTCTTTAATTATCTTTAAGGCCTACATGTACTTCCTTCTTCAATTCACTTTATCATCTTCAAAAATTCATTTCTCCTCAACCATGAGGATCTACATGACATGTCACATACCATCGGAAACAATATGATGTATACTATCCATCCATGGTTGTTGTATCTGCATGTGCATTTTCCTTCATGTCGAAATACCTTCATCAATCTTGCGATCCAAAACCCATGACTAGAGTTGACATCAATGACAACAACCAATCTTCCAACAACTTGGTGAGATGAAAAATCGACAGTTTTAACTTCACCTGAATGAGTTATTTGATATACTAGTAAAATGTTACAAGAAAGACTTGGAACACATAATACATCATTGAAATGACCATTTTATACTTGAATTGTTCCAGATCCTACAACACTAAGAGATCTATCATCACCAACGAATATTTTCTTGGTGTTACATTCATTTAGAGTAGAAAATATGTCTTTATCCTTAGCCATATGATAAGATGCTCCATAATCAATAAGTCACTCATAAGAAGAAGAAGTAGAAGTTGTATTGAAGGAGAAACTGGAAGCAGAAAGTGCATGTCCATGAGAAGAAGAAGAAGTAGTAGAATCAATATTGATGGTGTGCTTCTTCATCGCTGCTTCTAAAGTTGTCATCTTCTTGAAACATTTAGACTCATCATGACCATATTTATCACAAAAGTTGCAATGTCTGTTAGTCTTCTTATTTTTATATTTTGTTCATTTGTCACCATTAGGAGCAGAAGCTGTATGAGTGGGTTTGAGACCCTTATGTTGCTTGTTGTTGTGGCAAGGATGTTGCTTCTTAGGATTCTTGGGTTTATCTTTGTGATGGACGACTAAGGCTTTGTTGGAGGTACCTGCAGTGTTGATCACTCCAAGTTGTACAAGTTTATCTTTCTCTCTAATCAAAGCATCACAAAAGGACTCAAGAGTGGGTTTTTGATAAGTTGTGCCTAGAGCCTCTTTCATGGCATAAAAGATATATACAAACACAAAATATGCATTACCTGGCTTAGAAAGAATAAGATAGATGCAACACTCTTCATCCATCTTTATCTTACATTCTTCACATAAAATTATGAGTATTTTAAACTTAGATAGATAGTCTTCAATGCAAGAAAAAACACTTGGACTTAAAGTCAGTACTTGATTTTCTAACTGTTGTGATCGAATAATATTGTGTTTACCAAACACATATTCAATATTTTCCCAAGCTTCATCGAGTTTATCAATTTGTTGAAGGTGGAACCTTAAATCAAGAGAGATGAACATTCTGATTAGTCCACGTGCTTTGTCTTTTCTATTAGCCCATTTGATTTTCTTATCATAATCAATACGTTATGTTTCCTTTCCCAAGGTAATCTGGTACAAGCCTTTACTTCTTAATAAATATTTCATATGAGATTTCCATTAGAAGTAGTTGGTGCTAGTAAGCAAAAGATTACTTGAAGAATCCATATTAAATATGTAGATAATATGGATTTAAAAACTGAAACTGATGATCTGGATGAAAATATCTCGAAAAATTAGGTGGTTTTAAAAAAAAATGGCACTGAAAACATACTTCGGATGTAAAAGTTATGCCCTTTTAAAAAAAGGTATAAATGGTAACTAAATGACCACGTGATGGTGTAAGTTGTTTTATGAAGTGACCCACTTTTACAATGAAGTTACTTTATAAAATAATTTTTTTATGAAAAATAAATAACTCTAAAATATTAAATCTATTTATAGTGATTCATTTTTATACTTGAAATGAAATACACTTTACAATGGAGCATGAACTTTTTCAAAAACAAAAGTAACAAAAAGAGAGACTCGAACTCAAGACCTCTTACTCAATAAAGAAACTTTTATCCAAATGGGCTAGCAAAACATATTGTATTGTTTAGCAAGAGGATTTTTGTTGTTGTTGTGAGCGTGCTAAAAAACGTTTTTCACACAAGAATTTTTTTTCGCTTCTCGATGACAACAAGGGTTATACCTCGATTAGTTTACCCGGAAAATGCACATTTTCCTATCTGTTTTTTTTTTTCTGAGATCGTACAAGGCATGAGAAAAATAAAATATGCAAATACAAAAGAGTAGAAACCTAGAAACAAACAATATAAAACCAAAATAATACTTTGCAAAAAATTTAAAAGGGTGTATTGAAGCTTTATACCTCCGGATCTAGCAGAAATGGTCATATCTTGGGCAAACGAAAACCTTTTCGAGTGAAACAAAAAGCGTTCTTGAATGAAACGAGTGCTCCAAACGCAATGGAATAGTCCTTTCAGCCCAGAAATGTACGAAAATGGAAGAAAAAAAATATGAGGCAACTCGGCTTCATGATCTCGATTTACAACAAGAGTGGGTCTTTAAACGAGCTCTGATACCATGTTCGAAAACACATGTATTCCAATAGAGAATGAACACCTTCAGAAACCACTCAAACAACCAAATCAAAGATCAACACATCGATGTTTTGACGTGGTAATAATTCTAAGGGGAAACATCCATGACCCCAACAAACGTGACCACTTGGAGCAGTTCATTAATGCAAAATAAAAAGATTACAGAGAGATTTTACAAGAGAGTTTCTCACAATCGATCATCAGAAATTGACCCTCCATGCTCTTTAAATAGATATCATGGACCAATGGAGTGCTAATCCATAGATCAATGGGCATTAAGATCGAGAGGAATATGAATCGTTAGCTCACTCTATGTCGAAAACATATCGTGACCATCGAATTTCCTAACTACAAATGCATACTAATGCATACTAAAGAAACACACTTTTACCTAATGACACATTAGACCAAGTAGATATTAACTATTTCCTAAGTGTCTAAATATCCTAACATTTCATTGTGCATTCATTTACTATGTCAAATTAGTTTATATAAAACCTACATTACAATGTTGTTTTCAATTTCTAACTTAGACCAACGGTTACATTTTTAAATATAACTCTTTCGTCAAATGTTAGAATGATTCTAGTGAGAGATGGACGTATATTAATAGAGATAATTCCACTATAAACATATGTTAAAAATATATTGAATTGAAATGTCAGTTATTCTAAAAAATAGAGAGGATACAAAATTTTAATAATGCAGATTTTAGAACAAGTAATCAATCATTTAGGCATAACATTTTCATATGATATAAAATTGGAATAAGATCTAGACTTCTGTTTATGTGTTTTCATGACATTCCATCAACTAGGTGATTGGGGTTCATATTTGAACCTATGTCTCTTTCAAATGGGAACCAAAATTTTCAAATTTGGAAAATGCCAAATACCCTTCACCTATCGATTATGAAGTTTAATAATTAAGAATCAATTTTAGTATTGCAGTTCCTCTTTATGAAAGGTCAACAATGATGGTTTCTCTTTTGAACAAAAAAAAAAGAAAATAAAAAGATACTAAAAGAAGGAAATTGTTTGTGTATATCTTCTCACTAAATAGCCCTATGTGTCAGTGTCATCCAATGTTTTACAGAATCTAAAACAGAGGTCATGTGCCCAAGATATACCAATTTTCTCCCACATTGTGCAATACCCCCAACACTTAGTCATTTTCACTTATGCTAAATGACCTCACTCCTCTCTATACTATTTTCCTATACTTAGTCATTTTTCTTACTCTCCATACCCCACACTGTTAAATAGTGAAGAAAAATGAAGCTTTGTGAAATCGTTGTTTCAACTACCACGACTAGCAAGTCAACAAGTGTAGAAATTTCCAACTTGTTCTAAGAGATGCCCAGAAACTTCTTCATGGTTGATGTAGGCGATTCTATATTTACATATTCTGTAGATTTCGATCCTTTGACGACTCCATACATTAACCAACCTTATAAATACATGTAAAATCCCTAGCCATAGGAAAGGCCGAAAGCTATGTAATGATTAATTAAATGTATATACTCGGTTTTGGACATTTATTGTTGTTTTCTTATTTCCCTTGTTTTTCTTCTGTGCATGAGTAAATATCAATCCTATGCATCTATTATAATTTTATGTCATTTGTTTCCTTTGTGTGATTGCTCTAGATTTATAATTTCTCATTTGTTCGCTCATAAATTGTGTTACTTTGTTTTTATTGTTGGGTGGGCGAGCCAAAACTGCTCTAGATATCTGAGTGTATGTACTAAAAGTCACAATAAATTGGGCAATTTCTTTGCGAATTAGTGTTGGACCGATTAAATAGAGAAGCCCTAACTATGTTCCAGTGGGAAATTAGTAAATCAGAATCCTAAAAACGGGTATCAAAGAAAGGTTGCTAGTATAATCACGGGAGGTCGTCGAAATGCCCGCAACATAGAAGGAATTTTTTGGGAAGAGGTTGTCACTGGTATAATTGCAGAGGTATCCAGTATGTTAGCACTATTTAAATTTCCTGGCTGAAGAAGAAAATTCACAAAGGTAACCACAAAATCACTTTAGAACTGAAAACTAGCATTTTCAGTTCAGAGAGGGATCTCTCTTGTCACTTGGTCTCTGAAAGATAGGTTTTCTTTTGACGATTAATGACTAGTTTTTTGAATAGGTGAAGATATTTTTATAAGGTTTGATGACAAGAAGGAAAGGAATCTATTGGGCAATGGAGTCAACTCTGAAAGAAAATGGAATAAGTGACTTGTAGGTAGAAATTTCAAGGAAGCAAAGGCTAGGTAGGTGATAATGTTTCAGTTTTTCAATTTGTTGTTATAGAATGCAAAAAGAAGAAAAACACATAACAAAATTCAGAGCACCATTAAAAATGAATTCTGATGAGTTAAGAAGAAATAACAGTGTTCACATTGCTTGAATCTAAAGCATCATTTTCAGATGAATTTCATACCATTTTGATTTCTAATTTGAACATATAAGAATATGCAGACGAAAGATAAGGAAAACAAGAAGTACATACATGAAAGAGAACACAGACTTCAGGCATCACCACTAGAATATTTGGTATGAAAAGTTCTAGACTTCTGCACTTGTATTCATTCAAATTCAGAAAATCTCTACAATGTTCAAGACAAAATATCCTTTGTGCTTTTGCAAACCCTTTGTACATTCAAAATGCTCAAATATATAATCAAACTACCTCCCTAGGCTAGAGAATTCAAACTTCACTACTATCTTATGATTCTGGATCTAACTATATCAAAGAAAGAAAAAATTCTAAACTACTTGCTAAAAATAACAAATTCGCCTTAACCATATTAATGCGTAACAAAATTATTTGAAAAAAAATATTATTCAATATATCTTCGACATTGAAGTTGATATGAGTCATCCATGACAGCTGGAGGCGAATATTGAATCGATTTGAGCACTGACAAGGCTCTCTGTCACCTTTTCATAGTGAGTTGTTGTAATTCGATGTGGAACTGCAACCTACAGTAGTTGTGTAGCAAGTTTACACTGCGTGAAGGTTTTCTTCGGTAAACTTTATTTAGGAGGTGGCTGCAACATTGTTGGAGGCTGAAAATCATTGTTATATAATCCAGCAAGAATTTCCCAATGTCCTTTAACCCTCTATGTACTTACAACACTTGTGTAGCGTGTGATCGCTACGCAAGTTCTATACAATGTTGTTTTTTCAGTCGGAAACTCAGAACAAATTATAGTGGTTCATCAAAAAACAAAATTGTGAAAACCTGAAAACTATATCTCAACCACCTCTGCCAACAGGTCCAACTTTACCCTGGCTTCATCATCAACCTTCATCCTTAGCTTGAGTGACCTATTTTCCTTTCTCAATGACAAATTTTGTCTCTTCAAGTTTCCCACTTGCCTAAACATAAGTGCATTTCTTCTCAGTTTTGACTAGGCATTTGTGAGGGTTGCACAAGCATTGTTGATGGTTTCTCTACACTCCTTAAAGTGTCTCTCAAAATTCAGTTATGATACCCTTTTTTCTTCCCTGGGATGAATAATTAGGCATTGATCCTCCCTTAGTTTCTTATTTATCCACTTGATAGTTTTCTAACCCGCTCCAGGTGGAGTGTGAATCTTTTCAACTGATACAGGATGTCCCTGTGCTTGTGTTTCCTCTGCAATCTTGTGTTATGAACTTATCCTTCTGGTTGAGGATCTTGTTAAAGGGATTGTGGATTTAGTCAAATCCATTGTTTTAGGACTTTGTCTACTTTCCTTCTCTTTAGAACCTCTTAGAACCTTTGAGACTGATGCCATCTTTGAACCTATTGCATCTTATGGAGTTTGAATATCAGAAACCCTCTCAACCAATTTCTTCTTCATCTCCATGTTATCATGAAAGGACTGAGCTATGGCATGTTGAGCTTCCTTAAGCTGATCTTTTATCTCTCTAATTACTTGGTATTTCTTTTCTGACTGCACCTAATCTTCATCCATTTCTTGAGTTGAGTGTTCAACAGACTGTGTATGCAGGGCAAGTATAGGTAATCTTTTGGCAACTGACCTTGTGAGTGGGCTTCTCAATTTTGTTGTGTCATATACCTCATTAAAAAAGTGTAGATGTCTACCCTTTTTCTTAGTTGGTTGGCTAGGTGAAGAATCATCAATTTCCTTTCCTTTCTCCATGCCCTATTCTGCAGACTTTTTATCTTTCCCACTTGAATCTCTAGAAGCCACTTTCTCAACAGATGAGGGGGTGTCTCCTTTTGGATCTAAGGGAATGTTTGTTGAAGCTAAGAAGGAATCTCAATCTCTGTTCAATTTCTTGAGTTCTTCCACCACTAACAACTTTACCAAAGAGAAATGAAATAGACTGGTCTTAAGTTGATCAACCCTAGCTTGTACTTTGTCTGTCATTTTACTTAATCTTTTGTATAGGTAAAAAGGTAAATTTAAAGGGTTCTTCCATGTGAAATGCATCAGAAGCCTTATGTGATACTGGTATATTTTGACAAATCTGCCCTCACAAGAGAAATATCATTGAACCACTCATAACAAATTTTCATAATGCTCTAGTATGCATTCTCTTGGAATAGTGGCACCAAACTTCTACTTTTTATAGCTGGGTTTCAAGAAATCAATGTAGAAAACTCGATCAAGAGGCATACCTTTAAACCACTTCTCCCCCTGGACTGGAATCTCAGTTGCAGCAACCATTGTCTCCTCTAATACTTGGAAAGTGATGTCAACAATCGTTGTTTGAACACCATTGAAATTCAGAGCGAAGTATTTCGTTACCTGCGCATTGTATCCTTGAATCTTTTCGCAAAACCTCGTGCAACGAACTTGCTCAAATGAAACCCTAAATGCAGGATCAGAATTCACCAAATTCAAGCTCTGTGGCTCACATCTCAACACACTGCCTCCTTTGTTGTATTTATTTTTCTCTTGATTTTCCATGTTATGGATGTAAGATAAAAATGAGCCTAGTAAGGACAAGAAAATTCAAAGGGTAAAACTATGACAAGGAATTTTACACAACGTGAAAGAAAGGTTAGGGTTTACTCAATTGAGTCAAATGAACTCAACAATGCAATAAGAAATTTTAGACCGAATGTATGTAGGCGCAGGATACTGGTTAGGCACAAAATAGAACCCTTCAAGTCTTTGCATAGTGAAAAATAGAGGATGTGTAGCATGAAGACATGGGTTTGCGTAGCAGGAAGATAGGGGTTTTCATAGCGAGCTTGACATGTTTGTGTAGCAGGTGGAATATGTTGGATTTTCTTGAAGGAAAAGGTTTGATCGATGGCAGAAAGTCTTGTGCAATGAAATATGGGTGGGGAAAGACATGCCAATGTCGAGCAAAATACGATTTGAAAGGTGATTGGATTTTTTAGGATGACAAGACAGTTTGGGTAGCACCAAGGAGTTTGTGCATCGTGTGTACTTTTTGCAAGTTTAAGTACAAAACCACTTTGAAAGATAGGAAATATGAGATTATGACCTTTGATGACCCTCTAACTTTCATAATATGTCATTATGTTGCATGACACCCCTAAAAGCCATTCCACCTAGACTTATGACTTGACTCTTTTTGACATGCCACTTAGATTTTATTTGACCAATGACCAAAAGACCTTTGAAAACCTTCTGAGACAATAATATTTGAAAACATACACACTCAATGACTCAATTAGGAATGCATTGGTATTCCCAAGACCAAAGCATGACTTTGCAAAACTATTGACAAACCTATAACTCTACCTTGAAAATAATGATACTCACATGATAAGCAAAATCTATGAGAAGAAGCCTCGGACGATGAAATCTGATGAGTGAAAATTTTGAGGCAATGGGGTTTAATTAAGAAGTGGTAGGATATTGTCCGAGTTGAATCCTATGAAGAATGGAGAAAACAACGCTAAGTGAAATGGAAAAGTTGAACGAGGTTAATTTTTCCCTATGGAAGTCACAAATGGAGGATATACTAATTTTGAGGGATCAATATTTGTCAATTGAGGGAATAGCAAAGAAACCCTCATCGATGACAAATGAGGATTGGTTCAAGATAGACAGGAAGGCCATTACCAAAATCCGTTAATGTATAGCCAAGAATGTCTAATTCAATGTGGTCGGAGAGAAGACAACAAAATATCTATAGCACAAGTTGCATGATATTTATGAGAAAAACGCAGCATCGAATAAGGTCTTATTGATGAAGAAATTGTACAATCTCAAGATGAAGGAGGACGTTCCAGTAGCGGAGCACTTAAATGAGTTCAACATAATTACTAGTCAACACGCCTCTATTAAAATCATTTTGGATGACGACATTAGAGCCATCTTACCGATGTGCTCTATGACGAACAACTGGGAGAATATGATTGTAGCTATGATCACTTTGACACCCACAGGAACCCTGAAGTTAGATGATGTTAGCAACAACTTGATGAATGAGGAGATGCGACATAAATCAGTTACAGAAAACCAGGGAGGAGAAGCTCTAAATCTCACTGATCGTGGGAGGAAAATCGATCAAGGTTGTCAAGGGCGTTCGAGGTCAATAGGTAGATCGAAATGGAGAAGAGGTAAGTTCACTTGTTATCACTGTGGAAAATGAGGACATATGAAAAAAGAGTGTCGAATCTGGAAGCAAGAACAGAAGGATTAAAAACTAGCGAGGACATCAACCAACACAAATGAAGGCGAAACCACTGTTGTAGTTTTAGAGACTGAGGTGTTATTTACTATTTCAATGGAAGATGCATGTTTATTTTTGTCCAAGTGTAGTGTTGATTGGATTCTTGACTCTGGGGAATCTCACCATGTAACCCCAAGTAGATATAACTTTGTTGCATATAGTTATGGTGATTATGGTAAAGTGCATTTGGGAAGTAATCACTTTTGCAAAATTGTTGGAGTGGGAGAAGTCCAAATCAAGACAAAGGAAAGACAATATATCCTATTGAAACATGTTAGGCATGTTCCATAGATGTGCATGAGTTTGATCCCCGTAGGACGATTAGATGACGAAGATTGTTCTACAACTTTGGAAAAGGTGGATGGAAAATTAGTAAAGGGGCATTGCTCAAGGTTAAAGGATCCAAGACAGAAACGATGTATACATTAAGAACAATATTAGACAAGTCAGATGTGGTTGTTGTTGCAAGAGAAACAAATCTCAACATATTTGTGGCATAAGTGTCTGGGTCACATGAGCGAGAAGGGCCTCAAAATTCTTGCTAGCAAAAATCTACTTCCAGGTTTGAAGTCCTATAATCTTGATCTTTGTGAGCACTGTATATATGGTAAGCAACGAAGGGTTTCATTTATTAGAAGTGGCCATGAACGGAAAAAAAAAAAAAAGTTGTTAGAATTGATACATTGTGATGTGTTTGGGACAATAAACATTAATTCATTAGAAGGAGCCTCATACTTCATCAAATTTATAGATGATGCATCTAGGAAGGTTTGGGCCTACCATATGAAAAACAAAGGCAAGGTATTTGAGATATTTCAAAAGTTTATTCTTGTTGTTGAAAGAGAAACTAATCAATTTCTCAAGTGTTTGGGGACAGAGAACAGTGGGGAGTATTGATCCAATGCATTCAAAGAGCATTGTAGAAGTTTTGGCATAAAGCATGAGAAAACCGTTCCTCTTACTCCTCAATAGAATGGTAATGCAAAAATAATGAATTTAACTATCATGGAGAAGGTGAGGAGCATGTTGTCAAGATATGGATTGGAGAAATGTTTTTGGACAGAGGTAGTAAAGACAACTTGTTATTTGATAAATCGATCTCCTACTACAACGTTGGATGGTGGCATTCCCGAAGAAGTCTAGACCAGTAAAAGGGTAAATTATTCTCAACTAAAAGTCTTTGGATGTGAAGCATGTGTTCATGTTCCCAAAGAGAATACAACTAAGCTAGAAGATAAATCCATGAAGTGTATTTTTATAGGATATGCAGATGGTGAGTTTGGTTACCGATTGTGGGATCCAGTTAACAATAAAGTTATTCGAAGCAGGGATATTATATTCAATGAGTTATAAATGTTTAAGAAGTTTGTAAGTAATATGGAAGTTAAGAAAGTTGTTGACATGTTTGTTGAATAGAAAATTGATACTCTGTCGTTGCAAGAAAATGAACAGCATATTCATGAGCAAGTTGAATGACAAATTGAATATGATGAACAACAATCAGAAGAAACTGTAGAATAGCCATTGCAAGAAGTCCAACTTGAAAATGCACCACCATAATTGGTCCGTAGATATACTACGCCTCAAAATCCTTCACAAAGGTATCCTCCCTCAAATTATATTTTATTGATTAATGAAGACGGCCCTGATTGTTCTCAGGGGGCTTGTAAAGTTGAGACCAACAAAGAATGGAAGAAAGCAATGGAGGAGAAAATGGGGTTCTTGTTGGAAAAAAAAAACTTGGGAGTTGGTGAAGCTTCCAAAAGGAATAAAAGCTCCACAAAACAAATGGGTGTACATGATTATCATGAGGGAGAAGGGAAAAAGGAAAGATACAAGGCAAGGTTGGTAGTGAAATAATTTTCTCAAAAGGAAGGCATTGATTTCACTGAAATATTATCTCCTATTGTCAAGATGTCATTCATAGAATTATTCTTGGTCTTGTTGTTGCTTTAGATTTAGAGTGTGAACAATTGGATGTAAAGATGGTCTTTATTCATGGTGAATTGGAAGAAGAGATTTATATGGAGAAACCAAAATGTTTCAAAATAAAAGGTAAAGCAAAATTGGTCTACAAGTTGAAGAAGGGCCTCTATGCACTGAAGTAGTGACCTCACCAGTGGCATAATAAATTTGATCCATTTATGTTGGAACACAGTTTTAAAAAACTAGAAGTTGATCATTGTGTCTACATTAAGAGGTATGGCTAGGAAAAGTACATTATATTACTGCTAGTGATTAGGCATGAATAGTACAATGTGTTAGTGATTGGGCATGATAAGAATATGATTAACAAGTTGAAGAAGGACTTGGGTAGTTAGTTTGCAATGAAATATTTGGGTCCAACACAACAAATACTGGGCATGAAGATCATATGTGACAGAAATGAGAGAAAAGTGTGGTTGTCACAAGAAAAATATATCAAGAAGTTGCTTGATAGGTTTAATATGAAGGACGCCAAGTTAGTTGGTACACCTCTTGCATCCCACTTCAAACTGAATGTTGATCTATGCCCTTGTGATGACAAAGAGAAGGAGGAAATGAGTAAAATTCTTTATTCTTTAGCAATTGACAGTTTGATGTATGCCATGGTATGTACTCAGCCAAATATTTCAAATTCAGTGGGAGTAATGAGCATGTTCCTTGCAAATCCGAGAAAACAACATTGGCAAGTGATAAAGTGGATTTTGAGGTATTTCAAGGGTACCAATCATTATTGTTTATGTTTGGGTAATAATGATGTTGTGCTTGAAGGTTATATAGATGTCAGTATGGTTGGAGATGTGGACACTAGAAAGTCCACCACTGGTTATTTATATACCTTTGCAGGTGTAGTGGTGTATTGGGTGTCTAGACTACATAAAGTAGTGTCCCTCTCCAACACAGAGGAAGAATACATAGTTACAACAAAAGCTTTCAAAGAGATGGTGTGGATGCAGCGATTCCTAAGAGAGATAGGAATAAAACAAGACAAATATGTGTTGTATTGTGACAGTGAAAGAGCCATCCATTTAGCAAAAAACCCAACATATCATTCAAAGACCAAGCACATTGACATCAGGTACCATTCAATTCAACAGGTATTGGAGGAGGGACATTTTAAAATGGAAAAGATCCATACATATGAGAACCTTGTTGATACACTGACCAAAATTCCGCCAAGAGACAAACAAGCACTATGTCGAAGCTTGGTAGGCCCAGGGGTGACTTGATGAAAAGGTTTGGGAAAGGATCAACAATTGTAGTTTATCCAAGAGCCTTCATTTATCTTCAAGTGGGAGAATGTTAAACAATGAATAAAAACGAAAATTTGCAAAATCGTTGTTTCAACTACCACAACCAACAAGTCAAAAAGTGTAGAACTTTCCCGCTTGTTCTAAGACATGCCTAGAAACGTATTCATGGTTGATGTAGGTGTTTCTAGATTTATGTATTCTGGAGATTTCAATTCTTCCAAGGCTCTAGACATTAATCAACCTTATAAATGCATGTAAAATCCTTGGCCATAGACAAGGCCGAAAGTTGTGTAATGATTAATTAAATGTATATGCTCGGTTTTGGACATTTCCTGTTGTTTTTCCTCTGTTTCCTTTGTGTGATTGCTCCAGATTTATAATCGCTCATATGTTTGCTCATAAATTGTGTTACTCTGTTTTTGTTGTTGTGTGTGGGCGAGTAAAGGTCGCTCTAGATATTTGAGTGTATGTATTGCAAGTCACAATAAATTGGGCAATTTCTTTGCAAATTAGTGTTGGACAGTTTAAATCGAGAAGCCCCAACTATGTTCCAGTGGGCAATTAGTAAATCAGAATCCTAACACACACTTAGTCGTTTTCCTTGCTCTCCTTACTCTCCATACTTGATCATGTTTCCATCTTCCGTAACTCTCTTAACCCTCCATTTTTAGTTACTTTTTCATATTCCACATTCATTCTATACTTGGTCATTTTCATTGTTGTGCGCAATCCAAAGACTTAATCCAAATATTTAGTTATTTTATCATTTATTTTCCAAAGTTTTATTCTCCTCAACCCCTCCTTTGGCATATTGGGACACATGGCAGTGAAGTAGACCTATGCCTGGGTGACACTTGGATGATATTTGTTAGACATGGATCGCTAGGCAGTGACTTGGCATGATCATTGGACGATGAGGTGACAACCAAAAGTTATACTATGCACAAACTACACAAGGTTCCATGGCTATCTCTACTTCACACACAAATAATATGAGATACCATTTTATTTATAAACATGTAATTAGTACCCTCCCACAACGCACGTAGAATAAAAAGGGCGGATTTGCAAATCAAGGGCTAAGATTCACATAAAGAATAAATCAACAGTGGTTGAATGTCTCTCTTCCCGAGGCCATAACATTTTATCCTGATGTCCAAATTGAACAAACAATAGCTTGTTAGAAATATAGAGACATGGAGAACAAATTAGAAGTAAGTTCCATGGATGAAATGATAATTATCATGCCCTAAAAATTAAAATACAATCACGATTATTTATGGCTTGAAAACAAATTATTTTGGAAAAATGGTTTATTAACAAAAATTTGTGAATCTCTGAAGTGGTTCCGAGTTGGAGGAACAAATATCTAAATTCATATTTACGAAGGGGAAAACAAAACCCTAACCCTAAACCTAAAGAAGCTTCAAGAATATGAAGATTGTAAAAGAAGAAGAGATGCATTTTTATCACAGAGAAAGAGAGAGAGAGAGACATCCATCCATCTGTCATTCATTTGCTATTTTTTGTGAGTGCATTTATTTTTGAAGCATTTCTCTTCTTTCTTTCTAGTGTGTGAATCATCTAGCTTTATTGGTTTATTGTTTACTCGTAAAGATTCCTAATTGCATTTATTTTGTTCTTCCAAGTTACTACTAATATTTATTTGGTCCACAGGAGCCTCATCCCAGTCCGTTTGGACAAATGCATTTATGTAGTTTAAGTATCATGAATATTGTGTCCTACGATAAGCAGACAAACTTAAACATCAATATGTAATATGTTTTACTCTCACAGAGACCTATTCCAGAAGTTCATAACTTTTGTGGTTTCAGAGTTTTTTATAAACGTGAGATCTCATGTATGTTTCTCCTATGTATCTTATGATTCTAAATGAATGAAATCATTTAAAGCTCTATGATTTATGGGCCATCAATCTTTTTTTTTTCTACGAGTCTTGCTTCAAAATCTTTTCTCTCATTACTTAAGTTAATGGATGTAGTTCTATTTATTATATGTGAGGTTATTATCTTTCTATTATAATTTTTTTTAGTTACCTTACCACCTATTCCATTCACATGTGTTGATGTTGAATGTATATATCTAATTTTTGAACAAGTGTATTGAATATTTGAGTGAAAAAGAGGAGCATCACCTCTATAAACAAATAGAGGGAATCTTGATGAGTCTTTCAAAAAGACCCTAAGAGGTTGACTCTAGTCCATGACAAGAAGAGAGATCAACAACTCTTAAGACCATATACCCTAAAAATAGGCTTTGAAAATGTCTCATTTTTAACCCCATAAAATTCCACTATCTCAACTATTCTTACCAAGAGATCAAATTTGAAATGAATTAATACAACCAAATATAATTTGTCATCCATGTTCTCTCCAAATGTCATTTGCAACCCCTCTAGATTCATATTCCAAACAAATTTGTTAGCCAAAAGTAGGTTCTTTAAAAAATGTTTTTATTGACTTTGTAATAGTGATATTAATTTGTGATTGTATTGAACATGTGAATCCTCTCTTTTCATATCATCCTATCTCTTACATAAGCAAATGGTCACTCAGCCCAAGGATTGAAAACTTATATTTCATTAAATAAAAGCAGGAAAATATGTGCATTGGAAAGGTGTGATTTCTCAATAATAATGCAATATTGGGCACATTTATCATATCAACAATAATACAACATACTAGTTCCATAAATTAAAGTTATTACCTTACTAAAATCAAATCATAGATGTTATCACACTAAAATTCTAAGATAAAAACCAATTTAGCAAAGTTGAGTTCCTATATCACCATTGGAGGGAATCTTTTCATAGCTCCGAGGTTGCAAGTCATCAAGGCAGTGATTGTCCATTTAATATCCCACAATCTCTTTACTCCACTTTCTCCATCTTAATGTAAAAAAGACTTCTTCCATGATACAAGTATTGTAAGAATGCTTTCAACAAAGCAATATTAATGTTATGTTTTATAAATAGATTTTCCAAAATTATCAAATGGTTAATAACTTAACCTAATGTAGCTTGCCATCTATCCCAATAAATACACTTTGGGAAAAGCTAGTAAGGAACAAAGCAATATTAATGTTGTGATTCATAAGTAAATTTTCCAAAATTATCAAGGGTCAATAACCTAACCTACTGTAGCTTGGCATCTATCTCAATGCTATAAATACACTTTGGGAAAAGCTAGTGAATAAGATAAGTGGATATGAAGTCATTATTTGCATACACATTTGTATGATGTACACATACAAATGTGTAGAAAAACACTTTGTGGCCATACACTACAAACGTTTGAATAAGGTTTTGCAATTGACACAAAGTCCTAAGGTAACAACCTACCATGTGGTTGATTTTCTAGATCGAGCTAGGGGCCTGAAACTAACACTGGATTTTAGCCACTATGTACATGAGAGTAAATGGGCCCCATACCATACATCCTGCCACAAGATACATAATCATAGCAACACATTAACTAGACTATATCGTTTCTCTAAGACGCGCTGCTACATGTCGTGCCACTACAAGCAGGACCATGAACATGAGGTTCTGTAGAAGGGGCTGAATATGAAGTAAGAAGTACTAGCTCCCGCATGTGATGCAGTGCGCAAATGCTATAATAAGGATGACCGAGCAAAACCAAGCACCGGTGAATGATCCACTTGAACTGTCGATGAAGTGGTCCGTTATGCAGTTGGTCCAGGAAATGCATATCTATATAAGGCACACCCCACCTTAATTAGTTTTTTCTAATTTTACGATCACGAATTATTTTAAAATGACAACTTCTCCAGCATTACATAATAACTAGCACAGCGGCTAACTCGCGTTTGGTGAACGTTGAAAGGCGGTTTAGGCTTACGACTGTGTGAATACCCGAAACGTCTTAATACTTGTGTGAATATCTTAATATTTTTTAATCAAGTAGATGTGGCAATAAGTTAGTGAACACAGTGATTTTTAAACATGATTAGGTAAATGTAAAAAAGTAAACATATAAACGGATGTCTTTATAACAGCTCGGAAGTTAATGGATGAAATCAGAGCCATTCATTTATTGTGACAACTAAGAATATTCTAGGCATATTTAATCTCGTCCATAAAAAACATATTAAAAACTAAAAACCTTTTAAATGTGCTCATTGTCAATAGGTATACTCCTTTCAGCATAACAACAGAAACAACAATGTCTCTTAAATGTCATTCTCAACCACTGGTGATTTGGTTTTCCTTCTGTTTACCTAACCCAACTGCCTTCTTCATCAGTTTCATTTCCTTTCTTTGTCTTAATCGGCATTTTTTCTAATCACCAGTAACACTGCTTTCTTCATCCGTTTCATTTCCTTTCTTATCTTAATCTGCCATTTTTCTCATTGGAATAGGTTAAGTCGGGAGCCAGTAGCAAACAGATCAGTTTATCAGAAAAAAAAAATGGACTTAAATCTGGCCAGATTTTCAGGGGTAGTTTGAGTTTGGCATGTTGGCATGGATAAGAGTTTCATGCATTTCAGAACCTTATCCCAAAAATTTTGCCTCATTTTAAACTAATCCAGATACTCAGAAAATCAATAAAAATTCTAAATTAGCGAAAAATTTAAAAACGAATCACTGAATAAAAAATAACTTAACTCGATAAAAAATATTGCTCCCGAGTTAGCCAACTCCTTAACCCCCATCGCAGGAAGCCCTAGCTTGTTTTTGTCAATTCGTTTGTTTATATCTCTCTATCGCTGTCTACTTTTTCACTTTTAAATCCCTCTCCTTACACGCTGCTTTGTTTATATGCCTATAGGTATTACTTTTTAACTGTTTATAATCCCTCTTCCTTTCTGAAAACCTGAACCCAGTCTAAAAGTTTTATATATGTATAGAAAGACAAAAGACAGGTGGTCTCCATTGAATGATACCAAAGGATCTGTGAATATTCTATACCAATAAC
>ML796586.1:146708-164495 GCA_009831015.1 Picea engelmannii
AAATAATTCAATTGATGAAGAAGAGAAATCTATCATTCATAAACTGAATCCAGTAATTGTTGTGTTTTTAAATTAGTGAAAGAAATCAGGCATGTATCACATTAATTCAATCATATCATTTTGCAAAAGACTATGATAGCTAACGTAGTCACTAATCAGATGCAAATAGATAAGCATAAACATGAAACAAAAGATTGATAATATGAAAAGTGAAAGCTGTAGCAGAACATCAACTTCTGTCTCAGTTTGTATTAAAAATCCATAGCTTGGTTCTCCCACAAGTGAGGATGATCCTTATTACAAAAATAATAAGTATTTATAAGTTTTTCCACAGGGTAAAACCTCCCTGTGGAAGTTATAAAATTGTTTACATAAAATCTGGGAAGATATCCCAAGTTCAACTAAACTAGGAAACTAAAATAAAAGTAAAACATCCAAATATCCTCTAAACTGTCCATCAAATCCCAAGCAATTCGAATTCACCTGAAAAGGGTAAAAAATGAACAAGTTAGAGAGATATTTTATTAATAAAACAATAAAAATCTAATTCTATATACTAGCTACAGAATCATGTGATTTTGTAGCTAGTCTAAATAAGATACAGAATCAGCATTGAAATTAATCGAAAATCTTTTAAAGAATTTCATTTAATTGACATCCAATAATTATTTGAAAAACGAATCAAAAAATTGAAATCGTTATTCCATTATGAAATCAAACAGGATCTAAATCAATTAAATGACTACAGAGACAGGCATACTCTGTTTTGTTTTTGTTACCACAAAATCGGGTCAACAGAACCATAATCGAACAACAATGCAATCGTTTCACAACGAATCAAATTCAACAATTGTGAAATCGTTTTGATATTCAATCGAAATCGACATAATCAAAACAAATCGCAAACACTTCGTTATACTTGTCTTATCAATAGGAGAAATAATCGAATCAAACAGGATCATTTTCGAATCATGATAACTGTATAGCAAACGATTTAGGTTGTGAGCGAATTCAAACCATAACTGACTCGTAACTGTCCATAAACAAAATCTTAACAGGATCAATCAAATAGAGTTCGTAATAGATATCGATCACTTGTCATTGCACAATGAGCAAACAAGATCGATTTTCCTTAACCAAAATTGTTCCATTCAAACGAATCATAACCGGGTTTTGACCAATTCGTTTTACAAATTTAAAATCAAGCAGAGCAGCAATTACAATCAGAATCCAACTCATCAAATAATCTTGCCAACTCAAGAATAAGAGGGAATCGAACAGAAAAGGTTTTAACACAGTCATTACGAATCAAAATCGTTCCATGATTCGGGCGTGCATGCACAGACTTAAATGAGCATATTGTTTTATAAAAACAGAGTCGTTGAAAATTATATGACAGAGCATATCATAACCAACAAACTCAATAAAATCATTTACCAACCACAACATATGGATCATAACAAAATTAAATCCAAACGAATCACATTCTAAATTGATCGTGAAAAACTTTCCTGTTGGGAGTGGACACAAAACGAATTGAATGGAAAACGAACCAACAATTTCGTTAACTCCATCAGGCAGATAACCAAATCAAATCCAAACGAAGACCACTTAAATCCAATAAAAATCTATCGATAGCTATTCTGGGAATGATCAAATCGTATATCAAATCGAAATTTCTTTTTAATCAAAGCAAAACTATATATAGGATGCACACATTATAACAGAGCCATTTCCAAAATGTAAACAGAGCTATTCGAAAATAGAATTCAAATCATTATCGGTCTATTCACTCACACAGCTAAAACGATATTAAAACCCATACCTGTATGGCGATGAGACGGCTTGATCATGCCAATTTGGAGTTGATAACTGCCGTAGCGGATTCAATGTTTTTGAAAAGGATCGAGCCTGTTGTCTTCTGCTTCTTATCAATCACTTGGAGCTGGTTTCGTTGATTGGACAACACTGCAATTTGGTCTTCCAGTGACTGGATTTTTTATTGGAGTATGGGAACATCAATGTAATAACGTTCCAACCATAAATCACATTGGTTACAGGAAGACTGTGTGGGGTTTGAAAGAGCAGGCGAGGGTTTGGACATGTGGCTGAGGGTTTCATTAGGTAACTTAATACCAGGGTAGCTGGGATCATTTCTTAGGCAGGGGGAAAGATTCGTCACGAAATCGTAAGGTGGTTTGGGGCATAAACCCTGCGAGTAAGGATACTCGCTGGCTAAGAATCATTTCACGTCGGAATCAGAATCCTCATTTAGGACGATAGGGTCTCGTTCAACAGAGGGTTTAGGCTTGTTCCTTTCCATTCTCGAAATGAGATGGGCATTCATTTTTCCTTTGGCATTAGCAGTAGGGTTTGCCTTGGGCTTTTTGCTCATAGGTTTCTTTGTAGGCTCGGACTTGTCAGTTCCAATGTCTGGTAAATCAACACCAGGGCTGGTCGAGGGTTTAGGCAGTAGGACATGTAAGGGTACAAGCGGCTCGTCCTTGGTTTCAATTACCACAGGCTTGTCAACCGGGACAGGGTCTAAATCCCCAAAACCATTACGAGCGATGAAATCTCTCCAGCTATCACCATGCAAACTCAAATGATAAACAACGATAAGCTTAATAAGCCCATGATGAAACAGGCTATTGTCAGCCTTCTTCCTTTTAAATCTTTTTGACATCTTATATAAGCTGCGTTGAAAGTAGAAAGGCATGTTTAAAGGATACCCTATAAAAATCATCAACAAACGCAGGTGGTAAAGAAACACGAGCTTGTATCGACCTTCACAGGTCACGAACTGCTTGACTAGCATTAAAAGGTCATGCCATCATGGTTTGAGCAAAGATATGGGCATACCTCTGTCACACGAAGTGACTTTGTGCGAGAGGAACAATAGTGTCCATGGCACCTCCTCGACCTTACAATTCTTGAACCAACGTTGTCCCGAGGATGGTAACCCTGTAGCAGAGCTGATGAACTTTTCATCGATCTCCAACTGTATGTCGCCCACCTTGGCTCTACAGCCATCGAAAGTCATGGCAAACTGTCATGCTACACAGAGGTTAAAACCCTCAAATCGTTGTATAAAGGTGAGCCATCCGTTTTCCTCCAAATCCTTCCGAGCATTGTCAAACATTAACAGGGCCTGGTTGCCGTTTGGCTCGATTCGCACAACTGGTGCCATGGAGCCGAGCACATGGTAAGTCGAGGGTTTGGATCACAACCACACAGGAGCATAGCTACCCGAACTAACGGGGAATAAGGGATAGGCATAAATGCCAGCATGCAAAGGTGGTGGAGTTATTCACTGGCCATGCATAACAATCATTGCCACAGTACAACCGCCGATTTACATAGTAGTTCAACCCATTATAGCATAGTTCAACGATTATGTGAATTATCCAACCAATAAAACACATAGTGAGTGTATAAACCAACGTGCCAATTCAACGTTATGCCAAAGTTTTTAACCATTAATCATTCAAATTAAAACCAATACCAAACTCAACTATGCGCCAATGTATCAACTCATATAATCAATAGTTTAACCAATGTGCCAATGGATACATATAACCAACCAACCAATAGTTATGAAAACATAGTCATAGGCATCATATTAAAGATATATATGAAAGATTTGACCAAACACCCATGTATCTTATGAAACCAAAGGTCAAATAGTTCAAACAACATATAAATCCATATGTCAATGCATTACAAACTCAATGAAACCAAGTCACAATCAATCAAAGTATGAGTACCGATCAAAGGATGCTGCTAGCTGCATAACGATAAGCGAAATGTAAGTGTAAATAGGCATACTGACAAGAAAGATAACGACAGTTCGAATAGTGATTTCAATGCGACTTCGAAATACTAATGTTTTCACGCTTACAGTCGTGAAAACAAAACGAAAATAAGTGCGTAAAAAGGCGCAAAGAATAAAAGTGTCGTTTATTTGAAAATTTGCGACGAAAAATTGATGTTTGTAAAACATTGGTGTAGGCAACTTATAAGACAATGGAAAAAGTGAATTGGCTGCCAACACACCAGTCCATATGGAACATGCATTTAAATTTCCAAATTTAATCTTGCACTGTCAACAAATTTTTTACTTTGTTATATGCTTTCAAAAAAATTAGGTTTGCTATATACTTTTAAAAATTAGATGTTGTTGTGCCTGCCGACCGTCATTTACTTTTGCCCTATCTTCTATGATATACATTTTGCACAACATTTCCCTGATATACATTTTGCACCAAATACTTCGTTTCATTTACAATTCGACCCCATTTTCCACAATTTGCTTTCTAGCCTCCTTGGCAGCGACTGCGCTGCCACACAGCCTTGTTATTTATCGAAATTTGGTTGATGAAGTATTGTTTGGAAAGCTAATAAAACCACAAAAAGATATGCTGTAATTTTTTTTTTTTTGTGGAATGATATTATGCTACAATATGAAATCAATTTAATTTATATTTGAGAGAAAAGTTGGTAAGTAATATAATTAAAATGTGGATGAATAATTATAATTGTGAAAATATTTTTAAGTTAGAGATTGACATACAACATTTTTTCTATATTTTCCATGAATATAGAAAAAATACATGATTTAATATTTTTACAATTTTTATTTTAAATTTGATATATCATTTAGAGCAATTTTTTATCTTCTAACCATACCTTGCTATCAAATTTTAATAAATCAAAATGTAACTTTACAAAAAAAAATAGGTTCTATGAAATTTATTTTGTTAATGAGATTGTACTAAATATATTTCATTTCTTTTTGAAACATTGTTAGGGATAACTATGTCAAGGATTCATATCCTTTATAGGAATCTAGAGTCCTACATGTATATTGGTTGCATGTATATTAAACTTTACAACTCCACATTTACACTGGTTGCATGTATGTTAAACTTTACAACTCCACTATGGGTGGGGAGTAATATTGAGCTATGGTCATAGGTTGCTTGAAAACATAGTCAATTACTCTTTTGTTTCTCTTGCTTGTGAATGTTGCAAAGCTATATCCAACAAATTGTTAATTTTGAAAATGCATTTGTAAAATTTGGTGAAATATCCATTATACCATTCAATAAAATTTGGTGAAGTATCCATTATATCATTTGATACTTCTTATTGATTCCATGTGTTGTTGGTGTCAAAATTTCAAATAGCCAACATCTCAAACTTAGTAAATTCAATATTCCCTATAAAACAACTCAATATTCCCTATAAAACTAATCTTAATAAAATTTGAATATTCCAAAAAAAAAAAAAAACTTTAAAAATATTTATATAAAAACAATACACTCCTACAAAAATTAGCGGAGTTAAATTTTTCAATAGAATTACAAACAATAAAACAAAACATGAGCATACATAGACAAGTCTCTCCTTCCACTTTATAGATGATTTTCGTATTTGGTTATATCCAATATTTTGTGAACTTAGAAAAAAGGTTCGAAACTTCGTGAATTTGGACATTATGACAACAAACAACTCCAAATATATATAATATATTTGGAGTATATGTTTTGTCATATTTTTTTAATCAATAATAATAAAATAATAATAAAACGTTTAATGTGGTCATTACATTTTATTAAATAATATATTTTAATAAATGTTGATCAATGATACAACCTTTAATTTTTAAAGATAATAAGAAAAAACAATTGAATACATAGTACGACTTACAATGCATTGATTTTCCTTAAAGAAGAGATTTTCATGAAAAATTTATAGCCACAAAACACATTTACATGAGATAAATAATTCGAATACCATATGATATCCACTTGACCTTGCATATGTGGCAATGATCATTGTGCATGCTTTGTTGTCGAAGCATCCTCCACTTGGCACCATTATTCCATGGACTAAAATCGCAGGTTGTGTTGGCAAGCACAATGTCTTGTTATAGTGTAGAGATGATCATAGATATTTACATTGAAGGTGTTTTCTAAGGGGAGGTCCCTCTAAGGGCCTTCGTTGTTTGTCCAAATCCTATACGAAGTTTCCATCTGTTCATTAACAACCGACAATCTTCTATCTCTATTTGTATTCTCCTTCACCGACTCCAAACCGATTGATAGATTGTGGTCACAGTTGCACCCAACGTGTTTCTGCACGAAGTGAAGTTCATGGACTAGCCTTCTGTAGCCACCAGAGATCCAGTTCCTGCACCAACTCTGAACTGTTGGATAGGTTGTAACGCTAGTCACGACTGTACCCAAAGTGGAACTTGAAAGTGTTCCTGCGTGAAGTGAAGTTTGTCAAGTTCCTAAAGGAGTCTAGTAACATCTGCAACTAGGAATGAGAGAAGCGAAGATGTTGAAGGTTAGTAAATATCCCAAAGGCATCTGGAAGTGTCTACAGATCAGAGCACTCATACAAGTTAAGATGTTCGAGGTTCATCAATCTACACAAGCAATCTAGAAACGACTTCAAGTATGAACACCTCCTTAACTTTGTTCAACAACATAGGTATTCCAACAGAGGACGAATGCCTTTAGTAACCACTCACACAACCATATCAAATATCAACACATCGATGTTTTGGCGGGGTAAAACCCCTACGAGGAAACATCCATGGCTCAAGCCAAAGCGGTCACTTGGAGCAGTTTATTAATGCAAAAGAAAAAGATTACACAAAGATTTTACAATTCAAGAGTTTCTCACAATCGATCATCGACAAATGACCCTCCATGCTCTTTAAATAGAGATCATGGACCAATCGGGTGTTAAGCCACTGATCAATGTAGTCGTTAAGATTGAGGAGAATATGAACCGTCGGATCACTCTATGTCGAGAACATATCATGACCATCGAATTTCTTAACTACAAGTGCATACTAATGCATACTATAGAAACACACTTTTACCAAATCAACACATTAGACCAAGCAGATCTTAACTAACTCCTAAGTGTCTAAATATCTTAACATCCCCCCTTAAGAACAACTTGGGATAGGATTGAAGGATTTACAATAGTGACACAATAGGAGAAGGATTCAAGGAGGGATTAGAGCCTATCCCCCCTTAATGACAACTTCTTGAACTTCTAACATAGATCAAAGTTTGGAAAACTTCGCTTATGTAAGAGACTTTGTGAAAAGGTATGCAACTTGATCTTCTATAGGGAAAAATAGCACTTCAATAACTTGGTCATGAACGAGCTTTCTGAAGAAGTGCACATGTAGCTCGATGTGTTTGTTGCACTGATGTTGAACTAGGTCTTTACTGGGCTTGATGGCACTTTGATTGTCGTACCAAATGTTGGTCGGATGCTACTGCTGGAATCCAAACTCTGAAAGGATACGACGAAGCCACAAGACTTCTTGACTTGCATTTACCGTTGCTCGGTACTCTTCTTTTGCTAAAGAAAGTGCAATAGCATGTTGTTTCTTATAGGCCCAAGTGACGGGTCCTGAACCAAGGTTGAAAAAATAAACTGCAATAGACTTTTGATCATTAGGGTCGTCGACCCAATCTGAATCAGTGAAACCAACCAATAAAGGAGCCCCCCCTAAATTGTAATGGATCCCAAACTGAACTATACCCCGGACATACCGAAGTATCATTTCAGTTGATTTCCAATGGTTTTCATGGGGCGTTTTCATATACCAGGCAACAAAACCAACAACAAAGGAAATATCAGGACATGTATGATTCAAGTATAAGAGGCTACCAACTAATTGACGATACAAGGTGGCATCAATTTTAGGAGAAGTACAGGTGTCAACAAGCTTGAGTCTAGACTAAAAGGGAGAAGGGGTTGGTTTACAATGTTCCATGTGAAAGCGATGAAGAAGGTCACAAGCATACTTGCAATGGGAAATAAAAATTCCTTCATTGGTTTGCAAAACTTGGAGGCTAAGGAAATAGTGCAAAAAACCTAAGTCTTTCATTTCAAATTTCTTCTTAAGGTTGGTTTTCACATGGTTTAAAAGTTTTGAGTCATTACCAATAAGAATAAGGTCATCAACATAAAGGACAAGGATTATGAGATGGCTTCCTACTTTCTTGGTATATACATTAGGATTAGAATGACATCTAGAATATCCGGTGTCAATAAGATAGTTGTCCAGTTTGACATACCAAGCTTGAGGAGCTTGCTTAAGACCATAAAGAGATTTTTTAAGGTGACAAACAAGGCTAGAGTCATTCTAGACATAGCCAGGAGGTTGTTCCATGTAGATTTCTTCTTGCAAATCCCCATGCAAGAACGTAGATTTAACATCCATTTTATGGATCTCTCATTTATGTGAGGCAACAAGTGCAAGAACAAGGTGGATGGAATTCAATTTGGCTAAAGGGCAAAAGGTTTCATTATAGTCAATTCCTTCAACTTGGGAAAATACTTTGGCAACTAACTGAGCCTTGTGTCTTTCAACACTTCAATCTGATGCATACTTAGTTCTGTAGACCCATTTACATCTAACAAGTTGTCTTCCTTTTGGAAGAGGTACAAGATGCCAAGTATCTTTTTTCATTAAAGAACGATACTCTTCATTCATTGTTGTATCCCAATCTGGATGACCTAAAGCTTGTGTAAATTTTTCTGGATCATGAGTCTCTGAAACATGAGCCAAAAGAGAAGAGGCTCAATGGAATTGAGAACGTGTCTGGCGATTATATGAAGGATCACCGACAAGATCACCAGTTGCTTCTCGTGTTGAACGAACCCATCTAAGAAGTGGCGGTGTTGGTGCTGGTTCAAATTCAATGGACTCATTTAGAGAGAGGTGAGCAGGTGGAGGTAGATTTGCATCCTCATTGTCATCATCTAAAGAAGAAACTAGAATAGGAACAAAAGAAGGAAAAAATGTTGAAGATGGTTCACAGGCGAAAGAAGGCACAGTCGCCGAATTAGGCTCTCAGGCCAAGAGATTTTCATAATATTTAACATCTCTTCTAATAATAATTTCATTACAATGTGGTTGAAGAATTCGATAACCTTTGACATCTTCATAATAACCAACAAATATACACTTCTCACTTTTAGATTACAATGCTTTCCTTTTCTCATTAGGAATGTGAGCCCATGTTATACTGCCAAATACATGAAAGTGACTTACATCTGGTTTAATTTTAGTCCATGCTTCCTCCGGTGTCATAATTTTAAGAGTCTTTGTGGGAGTATGATTTACTATGTAATTTGTGCAGTTGATGGCTTCTACCCAATACTTTAGACTTAATCCCTTAGACTAGATCATACAATTATCCATTTCTTTTAATGTGTGGTTCTTTCTCTCAACAACACCATTTTGTTGTGGTGTATGTGAAACAGTGTGTTGCATTTGGATGCCCGGTGTAGTGCAGTAACTTGTAAAATTATTGTTCACATATTTGCCTCCATTATATGTTCTTGACTTTTGAATCTGATGTCGAGATTTCTTTTCTACAAGGGCCTTGTAGGTCATAAACTTGTCAAAAACTTGCTCTTAAGTTTTAAGAAGTAAACCCAAGTATGTCTGGTAAAGTCATCAATGAAATTTAAGAAATACTTGCACCCAAAAAAAGAAGGAGAAGAAATTGGACCAGACAAGTCATTGTGAACAAGCTGCAAAGGGTCTGAGGCGTGCCAAGAGGCACGTTTGTCAAAATTGTCCCAATGATGTTTGTCGAGAACACAATCGACAAAAACACTATCTTTGCATGAAACAAGAGGAAGAGCAATCACCATCTATTGATTACATAGTTGATGCAAAGAGCAATAATTTAGATGACCAAACCGCTCATGCCAAAGTTTTCTCAAGTCATCGCTATGAGCAACAAAAACCGATGAAAAAGATGATGACCCAAAGTTGTCAAACTTGTACAAATTGATAATATTATCAACAATTCCAGTTGCAAGAACATGCTTAATATCTTTTAGATCCTTGATTACAACTTGGTGATGTGAAAACTCTACAGTTTTACCTTCACCTGAATGAGTGATTTTATACACTGATAGAAGGTTATAAGAAATACTTGGGACACAGAATACATCATTGAAATGACCATTATCTACTTGAACTATTCCAAATCCTACAACACTAAGAGATCTATCATCACCAACAAATATTGTCTTGGTGTTACATTCATTTAGAGAAACAAATATGTCTTTATCCTTAGCCATATGATAAGATTCTCTAGAATCAATAAGCCACTCATTATAAGAATAAGTAGAAGTTGCATTGAAGGAGAAACCATAAGAAAAAAGTGCATGTCCATGAGAATAAGAAGAAGAAGTAGAATCAATATTGATTTTGTGCTTCTTCATCGTTCCTTCTAAAGATTCCATCTTCTTGAAACATTTGGACTCATCATGGCCAGATTTACCACAAAAGCTGCAATGTCTATCACTCTTCTTATTTTTAGATTTTGTTCATTTGTCATCATTAGGAACTGGAGCTGTCTGAGTGGGTTTGGGGCCCTTGTTTTGTTTTTTTTTGTGGTGAGGATGTTTCTTCTTTGGATTCTTGGGTTTATCTTTTTCTTGGGTGACTAAGGCTTTGTTGGAGGTACATATAGTGTTGATCACTCCAAGTTGTAGAAGTTTATCTTGTTCTCTAATAAAAACATCACAAAAGGACTCAAGAGTGGGTTTTTTATAAGCTTTCCCTAGAGTCTCTCTCATGGTATAAAAGGTAGATACAAACACAGAATATGCACTACCTAGCTTAGAAATAATAATATAGATGCAACGCTCTTCCTCCAGCTTTATGGTACACTCTTCACATAAAATTCTAATTGTTTTAAACTTAGATAGATAGTCTTCAATGTAAGAAAAATCATTTGGATTTAAAGTCAATATCTTATTATCTAACTGATGTGCTCGAATAATATTGTGTTTACCAAACATAGATTCAATCTTTTCCCAGGATTCATCGGGGTCATCAATTTCTTGAAGGTGGAACCTTAAATCTAGAGAGATGGACATTCCGATCAGTGCACGTGATTTGTCATTCCTATTATCCCATTGACTTTCTTTTCATCATTAGTGGGTTATTTTTCCTTTCCCAAGGAAATCTGGTACATGCCTTTACTTCTTAATAAATCCTCCATATGGGATTTCCATTGGACGTAGTTGGTGCTAGTAAACAAAAGATCACTGGAAGAAGCCATATTAAATATGTAGATAATATGGATATAAAAAATTGAAACTGATGCGATGGATGGAAAGATCTCGAAAAATTAGGTGGTTTTAAAAAAATGACACTA
Source organism: Picea engelmannii (assembly GCA_009831015.1). Lineage (NCBI taxonomy): Eukaryota > Viridiplantae > Streptophyta > Pinopsida > Pinales > Pinaceae > Picea > Picea engelmannii. Next base: position 157,931 of record ML796586.1, read on the forward strand.
AAAACGAACGTTGGATGTGAAACTGATGCCCTCACTTTTACAAATAAGTTGCTTTATGAAGTGACCCACTTTTATAAAAATAAGCGGGGATCACTTTTATAATGGCATTACTTTATAAAAGAAAATTGCATGCAAAATAAATAAATTTAAAATAAAATTATATTAAAACTACTTATGGTGATTTACTTTTATACTTGAAGTGAAACACACTTCACAATGGATGCATGAACTTTTTCAAAAAGAAGTAACAAAGAAGAGACTTGAACTCAAGACCTCTTACTTAATAAGACAACTTTTAACCAAGTGAGCTAGCAAAACATATTGTATTATTTAGGAGGATTTTTGTTGTTGTTGTTGTTGTTGTTGTTGATGAAGATGGTCTTGGAGAGCGTGCTAAAGAAAAACTATTTTCACACAAGAAAAAAATTTCGCTTCTCGATGGAAACAAGGGTTAAATCTCGGTTAGCTTACCTGAAAATGCACATTTTCTTATTCGTTTATGATTTTCCAATATCACACAGGGCATAGAGAAAAAAGAATACACAAATCTAAAAGAGTAGCAACCTGGAAACAAACAATATAAAACCAAAATAATACTATGCAAAAATTTAAAAGGGGCGTATTCAGGCTTTATACCTCCGAATCTGACTGAAATGCCCGTATTTTTGACAAACAGAAACCGTTTCGAGTGGAACGAAAAACATTCCTAACTAAAACAAGAGTTGTAGATGCAATGGAATAGTCCTCTCAACCCATGAATGTACGAAAATGGAAGAAACCAAATATGAGGCAACTCGGCTTCATGATCTCGATCTACAACGAGAGCGAGTCTTCTAATATATTTTGGCCTAATACATTAGAAGCATGTAGATCATAATTCTCTCGAGGGGATTACAATGAAATAATGAACTCTACTATAATGTCACGAGTCATAAAAAAATATGGAAAACAATTTCCATTTACCTTCTTTTGGATCCAAAGATAATCTATTTCCGTAAGTACAAGTATCTAAGGCCCTAGAGGAATTTATTATCACCCATAGGAAAGACATTAGATCTCTCTTTGAAGTTAATGAAGCAATTATCTAGAGTTTTATTGAAACCCCCACTAAGGAAGTAACATTAATCAAGACCTTATGCCTAAGTTGGAGAATTTTGAGAAAATAATAAATTAGAGTATTACATGATGCAAAACTCACTTTAAACAAGATAGTTTTCCCTAGGGAGATGTTCTCAATCAAAATTTTTAGGCATGGACAACTTATGTAAGAAAATGGGGAAAAGAAAGAGAATGAGCGTCATCAAGCCAACTTGAACATTTTACTAGAGGATGGGATTCAAATAGCCAAGGGGGTGCTTTGAACAAGTAAGAGGAATTAAACCATATGGGAGAAAATGATAGTTTGGTAGGGGAACCCAGTGGCCAGAAAGGAGATTTTTCTCATGTATTAGTGATATGTCTTAATTTATTTGTCTTACAAATTGCTCGTGTATATCCATAAGCATAGTACTATAATCATCTAATCATTTTCACACTTTTATGGTATGTATTTCATTATTTAGGTTTTTTATTTTATTTACATGGTAACTTTCTTGCTAAGATTATAATTAGTGATATATGTGGTATTATGTTTATCCCCTTGGTTCTGTTAGATTAGCCTGACTATTATTTTGCATTTTTCATATTAGAGTAGTTGCATTTCATTTATTACACTTCATAAGAGTACAAATGCCATGCCACAACTTGTAACACTAAAAACTAGTAAAGGTTGTCAAGCTAGAATATGGATGGATTCATTATTCCAAACATTGCAAGGTAAAATTGAAACATTTCATTGGGGAGAACCCCTATTGATTGCACAGAGTCACCCAATCTTGTCAGGGCTACTAAAGATTGCAATTCAACCATGTAAGTCTTTAAGGTTGGGTTTCAATACAAAATTTGTGATCAATTTCAATTCTTGCATCATTCCCTTTTGAATAGTTTCTTTGAAGTGCTTGTATCAATATATAGACATCTCAAGGCTAGTGAGAAAGATAAAATGTTTTTCTTCTATACTTTATGTATATAAATAAATTTGAAAATTTGGAGTGGTTTCTCTTATACAATTACATTTCGATCAAAATCTCTGCATATCTAATAACAAATGTCCAATGCCTATTTTAAATGATATATTTATATATTTTGTAGAATATATATATATACTGAAGAATCGATGTCATAAAACTGCATATATTGGAAACTAAAGAATCGATGTCATAAAGCTGAATACAAGTGCAGGAATAATTTTTGGAAGGATAGGTGTGGTGAATTCAAAAAGTGAATCAATCAATGAAGTTGAGTGTTCATTTTCATTTAGGAGGCAACCCTTGAGGTGACTACATAGTAATCGTAAATTGTATACTCCTTTCATACCCATTGAAACCTCTGCTTTTGGTTGGATTCCAAAGCCTCCTCTGCGACAGAGTTAAAAGAAGTAGTAGCATGAAGAAGGGACATAATTGAAGTTGTTGAAGAATGTCACAGGGATTTAGTCCAGTCGGTCTTGACCAGCCCGCCTTTGGTTGCCCAATCATCTGTGCTAATGATAATTGTCATCCACTCTATCCAACTCTTTCTCCCTGTTGTTTTGGATTATGATTTTTCTATGCGATCAGATTTAAAGGATAGACACATTTTTAGGTATCAAATTAAATTTCTATGCTAATCCATTTTCAAAGATAGACAATTGTTGAGGTATCAAATTTTAACTATAGACAGAGAGAAGAGATTCATTATCCACATTCCAGAAAATATTAAAACTGTAACGGAAACGAAATGGATATGTTCCAACTCGACCAAAGGTATCAGTGCTTGATAATTTAGTTTATGATATCACGTGAATCAATTTTCAATTACAGAATCATACAGAACAACCGTGTCATTATCCGCTTAAAATTTTTAATATAAAGGACATATATATTATCCAAAGACTAAAATAATTAGTCCCCGGGACTATTACATACATTAATGTATGTATTGGAAAACAATGAAAGAATGGAGGTCATAGAACATAATAGAAGGAAGAAAAGAATGGTTGGAATGACAGGGTATCGAGAATTCATCAATCAGACGATGGAGTTGAGTTGAGGGATCATCTGCATTCAGGGGGAGGCCCCTGGGGGAACCTCTTGGTGTCATCACATTAATCGTAGATCATATAGTTATTTCACACCTACCAGAGCTTCTGCTCTTGGTTGGAGTCCAAAGCCTCCTCTGCAAAGTTAGAAGAAGAAGTAATAACATTGAAGTCATGGAAGGATGCAAAGAAAGGGGCTTTACTCCAGTCCATTTTGACGAGTCCAACTCTATTTTCCCAATAATTTGCATTCCAAATTCTGGAGTAGATCCCCATTGGTTGGATCTTAGGATAGTGATAATTGTTATCCACTTCACCCAACTCTTTCTCCCTATTCTTAAACACTCGAACAAGAATCCCGTCTACAGAAAATCTGAATAAAAAATATGTATTTATGTTAGTTTGAGAAATTGTGTTGTATTATATTGAATGGATGATAGAATGGGGGAGTAATTAGAATACATACATAATTTGGTTTGATGTCCAGAGCACTGAGTAAGTGTGGAAATCTAGGTTTGGGTCGAACCACAAATAAAATCGTTGCTCACGATTTCCAAGGCCTTGAGCGAAGACATTAGTATGCATAATATAGGGATCTCTAGAAAGGTTTCCCAGAAATTCAAAATCTAGTTCATCATGTTTGGGGTCTTGAGATGATAGTTGCAATGGGGCATAACAACAACATGTTATCATAGCATGGGACAAGAGATATCTATAAATTTCCCAATTAGAATAGAATATGGTAGAACAGGATAGATTAGCAATAATACATACATAATAGGAAGTGACTATGCTCGCAAAGTTCCTAGGTACCAATTTGATTTGCATGTCAATATTGGTAAACAGATACTTCGCCTTAGATTGAAACCCACAACCTGTCATCAAAAGTGTAACATCCCTCTGCAAGGGACCCCGACCAAGTAACGCTACCGAAGGAACCTTAACTTTGTCTTTACTTCTCTGATACCAATTCTTCGACATTCTCGGCCTTAAACAGCAGACCAAGCCATGGCACCGAGTAACTTTCTGGAAATAATCAAATATAAAACTTAATTGGAAGTAATTACAAATACATAGCATACATCAAAAAAAGAATTCGTACTTACATTTTAATAGATGACCACCAACTACATGCAGACCTTCCACAAACCTCCCATCCTTAGACCATGGTGCTCATCACGCTCAACAGTGGGTCACCCCCAAGCTGGGACTAAACTCCACTGGGCAAGGGAATTCTAGGCCTGGAAAGGACAACAAGGAAGTTGCACAAAACAACAGGAATGATATTTTATCCTAGGAGCCACTTACACCCACAACCCACAGACCCTCATTCCCCACATGCCTGCTCCACCCCAGGAGGGTACACCTTCACTAATACAAGTCCATCGGCCAATACACCTCCCTTACCTTGGGCTTCATAAACAGGTTGGACCGGAAGTCTCAGAGTATTGTAGCTGCTACGGGACTCCCTCCAGGAGAACTCACTTCCCAACAAACTCTCTCACCTGGGAGAGTTTCTCACAGGCCTGACAACCTGCTTCTTCAATTCATCTTTTATGTCAATCAGACACAGGTGATGTCAACAACAGAATTCGAGTAACAAACAAGTGAAGTCAACCAAAAAAAATGGGTATGGACACAGAATATGACAACAACCAAGCTTAGCCAAAACTGCGTTGGCAACAACCACTAAACGGTACGACACAACACTCTTTCAAAAAAATACAAGTTCATCGAGCTTCACAGGAAATACACAGGACAACTCATGTTTCTGTAGGTTACACTGGCACGTGCATCAGTGGGGAGTATGGCTCTCTTCCATGGTGGCTAACCTCGCGAGAGTGCAGACACAATGGTGAAGTATCGTTACAGTCATGAGAATCCTGAGACTGGTAAGTGAGAGGGGCCCCCAACAAGCTAACTTTCCCACTTAAAACTGCATGCACTCAAGTTGACACATGTCTCCCTGAAGCTACATGAGCTCCACTTAACACTCATCCCCGTTCCCCCCAGGAACTTAGGACAACATGGTTATATCAAACCTTAGCTTCTAGGAAATAATAATGTAATATTATTCCTTTAGAGGTAAGTCCTCTAGCTTGGCCCCTATTCCTAGACACTTAGCCCCTTTCCCACCTAGTGGAGCTTAGTCCCCCATAACTCTTTCTTCGTGGAGGGCCTACACACAACATTGTAATTTTATTAATGATATGTGTGTATTTACATATACAAAATCAGGCTCATTAGCCTTAGCATCTGTCTCACCAGCCTAATAAACACATAAGTCTCTCAGCTTATAACTACTTGACTCACGAGCCTATAAGCATAATTACAATTCAGCAGGGGCTCGACCTTGGGGTTTTACAATCCCCTCCCCTTATTTTTGCACTGTCCTCAGTGCAACTCTTTACACAACAACATCAAGATTTCCAAAATCTTAAAAAATATGTGGGTACTCTGCCCGCATAGCATCTTCATGCTCCCATGTTGCGTCATCAGGACCGTACCAGGTCCACTGAACCTTTACAAACTTTAACATTCAATTTCAGAGTTGCTTTCTCTTCCAGTCCAGTATGTGCACAAGGTGCATTTGCAAAGCGTCTTCTTATTCCACCTGGATCACATTCCAATCAATCACATGATTAGCATCAGGTATATAATTCTTGAGCAATGACACATGAAATACATTATGAACAGTCATGGATGCAGGCAATGCAAGCATATAAGCTACTAGTCCAATCCTTTCTAGGATTTCAAACGGTCCACAAAATCTGGCTGCCAACTTGGAACAACTTCCCAGCTTCAGGGAACTTCTCTTGGATTTCACCTTCAGGAAAACATGGTCACCCACTTTAAACTCTCTGTGGTTTCTGCCTTTGTCTGCATAAATTTTATGTTTGTCTTGGGAAGCCTTCAAATTCTGTTTAATATTCAACATTTTCTCTTCAATTTCCTTCAGCAACTCCGGTCCAACCACTTCCCTATTAGCTTGATTGTCCCAGCTGTTGATGTTTGGACAACATCGGGAAGACATTCTCTTAGAATAATAATTAATAATATAATTATTGATTATTAAATATAATATATAATAAGTAAATGATAATAATAAATAATTATTGATTATTCAAGGGGTGCATCATTTCATGGATGGTCGCCATATGTTCCCTATATATGGAACACTCATCATTGTAATAATATATCCATCATATCTTATATGAAGAAAAACCAACACCAACTTATTGGGGTGTTGCACTTTCTACAATAAAGTGCTTCAAACATGCTCATCTTCAATGATGCTTGATACCCATTGTTGTAGGAAAATTCTACCAAGTGTAGATAATCTTATCATTTAGATTGTTTGTCCATAACATACATCTTTAACATGTCTTCTATGATCCAGGTGGATATTGGTGGCCACCCACCTCTTCCACTTGGACCCCCACCATT